>SJYT01068213.1:202035-256617 GCA_006410635.1 Cephalophus harveyi
TATTATTTGCGCCAATGTTTTTTTTTAAACAGCCTTTGGAAAATAGTGTTTGGCTTTGTAGTACATAGAGGAAGATCAGCTTTCCCTCAGGGAGAGCTCTGTTTGAGTCCTTCATTGCTGTGTGACTTGGCAAAGTCACTTTCCCTCTCTAAGGCTGGCTGTCCTCAGCTGTGAAACGTGATGATGATACCTATTGCATAAGGTCATGGAGATTAACCAAAACCTTTTATGTGGAAAACAGAGCAGTGCCGGACGTTAATACATGTCATGTGTTAATAATGACGGCCATTGTTAGTACTGTGTTCATAGCTCGGGAGAAGTGGTCTCTGGGTTTTAGTTTAGCTAGGAGGCGGGGCCGGAAGAAGAAAGCATAGAGATAAGTGATCAACAGCCAGGCCCCATGCAGGACGCTGGAGTTTTTGCAAGTTGTAAGTCCCTCCCTGAATCTCAGGCTGAACTACTGCTCAAACACTAGTGATCGCTAAGGGACACTTGCGTCTGCTTGACTGTTGGCCTTCAGTCTTGGCACTTGAGTAGAGTTGGGATTTTGCCATGAGTTCCCATTCAGATGCACCCTCACAATACCTTATCTTCCACAAACCAGAGTCCCGCTGGTCTTCCTGGTTAAACTGTATGAAAGTACTTTCTATTCAACTCTTAATAAGATGTTTAAAAGTTAACTAAAAGTAGGGTAAAAATAACTTTGAGGCTCTTCTCTTTTCCTTTCCCAAAGCTAGGACTACATGTCTGAGCAGTTAAGACTACCGTGCCTTCCCAGGTTATTGTCTGCAGAGTCAAAGAAAGAATAACTCGGCTTAAATAACAACCCAAAAGCATCAGTAATTGGGCAAGCATCCAAACAAGAAGAGGTTCTGGTTAATACTGGAATAGAGGGTTCCGTAGGTCCAGTAAGCGTACTGGCCAAAGCTAGCTGTAACAGGGCTTCAGTTATCTGGGCTGAAACCTCTGTTGGACATTTCAACCATTTCTTTGTTTTAGAGCTCTCTTTGGAGGGATTCTCCTCACACACATTCCTTAACTTGCTAGTTCAGTTTTTGGCGAAATCCCAACTCTACTCAAGTGCCAAGACTGAAGTCAAGGAGACGGAAGTGTCCCTTAGCAATCACTAGTGTTTGAGCAGTAGTTCAGCCTGAGATTCAGGGAGGGACTTAACAACTTGCAAAAACTCCAGCGTCCTGCATGGGACGTGGCCCTCTAGTTGAGTGTTTGCATATGAGTATAACCCAGGGTTTTAACATTATAACTAAAAAACCTAATATTAAAGCCGACAGAAAAAAAAAGAGCCAAATCTCATTAAACTAGCAAAACAAAAGTATTGACAGGAAACCAGAAGACTTAATGGGTGAGATGGCATGAAGTCATATACAATACAGTTTTTTGAAAGCATTTTTAATTACAGACCAGAAGGTAAAATCCATTTCCCATACATTTTTGCTGACGTTTTAGAGGATATCTTTTGCCCTTCTGTGTGTGTCTGTATTTTGTATGTATGCATTTCTACAAACACTGCTAAAAATCACTGTTAAATAAGATGAATCAAAAGAACTGTCTGTAGTGTCATCACTGCCTGATCAACTACCTAAGTTATTTAAGTGATAAGTATTCCAAGGCGTTGTTTGCCATCACTCTTTGACTCATTGATGCTTGGGGATGCTCCTGAGGTCCTCATTCAGTGGGTGGGGCCCTAGTATCTGTACTTCTAAGAAGCTCCTCAGACAGGTTCAGTTCAGTCGCTCAGTCGTATCCGACTCTTTGCGACCCCATGAACCGCAGCACACCAGGCCTCCCTGTCCATCACCAACTCCCGGAGTTCACCCAAACCCATGTGCATCGAGTCGATGATGCCATCCAACCATCTCATCCTCTGTCCTCCCCTTCTCCTCCTGCTCTCAATCTTTCCCAGCATCAGTCTTTTCAAATGAGTCAGCTCTTTGCATCAGGTGGCCAAAGTATTGGAGTTTCAGCTTCAACATCAGTCCTTCCAGTAAACACCCAGGACTGATCTCCTTTAAGATGGACTGGTTGGCTCTCCTTGTAGTCCAAGGAACTCTCAAGAGTCTTCTCCAGCACCACAGTTCAAAAGCATCAATTCTTCAGCGCTCAGCTTTCTTCACAGTCCAACTCTCACATCCATACATGACCATAGGAAAAACCATAGCCTTGATTAGATGGACCTTTGTTGGCAAAGTAATGTATCTGCTCTTTAATATACTGTCTAGGTTGGTCAAACTTTCCTTCCAAGGAGTAAGCGTCTTTTAATTTCATTGGTGCAATCACCATCTGCAGTGATTTCGGTGCCCAGAAAAATAAAGTCAGCCACTGTTTCCACTGTTTCCCCATCTATCTGCCCTGAAGTGATGGGACTGGAGGCCATGATCTTAGTTTTCTGAATGTTGAGCTTTAAGCCAACCTTTTCACTCTCCTCTCACTTTCATCAAGAGGCTCTGTAGTTCTTCTTCACTTTCTGCCTTAAGAGTAGTGTCATCTGCATATCTGAGGTTATTGATATTTCTCCTGGCAATCTTGATTCTAGCTTGTGCTTCCTCCAGCCCAGCATTTCTCATGATGTACTCTGCATACAAGTTAAATAAGCAGGGTGACAATATACAGCCTTGACAGACTCCTTTTCCTATTTGGAACTAGTCTGTTGTTCCATGTCCAGTTCTAACTGTTGCTTCCTGACCTGCATACAGGTTTCTCAAGAGGCGGGTCAGGTCGTCTGGTATTTCAATCTCTTTCAGAATTTTCCACAGTTTGTTATGATCACACAATCAAAGGCTTTGGCATAGTCAATAAAGCAGAAATAGATGTTTTTCTGGAGCTCTCTTGCTTTTTCTAAAACCAGCTTGAACATCTGGAAGTTCACGGTTCACGTATTGCTGACCTCAGACAGCTTAGGAGCTGCTAAAAAGGAGTCCTGTTTTCCACTCAGCACATATAGTGTCTCAGCCAAGAAAATAATCATAGAGGCCATGAGGGGTGGGGAATGGTTAATAATTTCCTTTTGGAGTTGTTAGTTACAGCAGGCAGGTAGTTAGGTCTGAGTAGAGAAATGGGGGCAGGGGCCAGGTGGCAGGAAATCAAGGATCTTGTAAACAGCGAGGGGCCCTATGCAGATAAAGAAAAAACAGGAACCTTCAGACTGACAGGAAACGACACCATTTTGGGTGATAAGGGTCTGAAAAGCAGACAAAGAAAGGTGGGAAAGATGGGAATCACCTGCATCCAAATGTAAATCCTTTGCTCACTGTGCTCTCTTTACAGTAGGGCTTCCCTGCAGCTCAGTAGTAAAGAATCCGCCTGCCAATGCCAGAGATGCAGGTTCGATCCCAGGTGGGGAAGATTCCCAGAGAAGGAAGTAGCAACCCACTCCAGTATTCCTGCCTGGAGAATTCCATGGATAGAGGAGCTTGGAAGGCTACAGTCCATCAGGTCCCAAAGAGTCAGACACGACTGAGCAACTCAACAGCAGCAAAGTCTTACAGATAAGAAGTACCCATATTGCACTGATAATCTGAGCTAGATCCCTAAGACAGAAATCCTTCTTCTCAGGAAAATGGGGCTGGAGTGAAAATCAGGGAATATAACCCCCAGGCTCGTCCTTCTCCAGTAAATATTCCACTCCTTTATTTGTATGCTCCTCGCAGCCAGCTTGCCAAAGAAATTATGGGTGGCAGCTCTAAGCCTATTCTCCCTCTTTGCTTAAATAAACTTTCACTTTACTTTCTAAATTTCTCTGCTTCATCTCTGAATTCTTTCATTATGAAGGAAGAACCTCCAATTCACTGGCCACAGGGTGATATAATATTTTGGAACTAGATAGAGGCACAGGTGGCGCGACACTGTGAAGGTACTGAGTGCTCTGAGTGCTAAGTATTGAGTTGTTTGCTCTGATGCTTTGTTTGTAGTATGTGAATTTTGCCTCAGTAAAAAAAGCTCTGGAAAAAATAATACCATCTGTATATTGTATATTGGAAAAGTTAATTATCCCTACTCAGATTGAGAAATATCAATAACCTCAGATATGCAGATGACACCACCCTTATGGCAGAAAGTGAAGAGGAACTGAAGAGCCTCTTGGTGAAAGTGAAAGAGGAGAGTGAAAAAGCTTAAAGCTCAATGTTCAGAAAACTAAGATCATGGCATCCGGTCCCATCACTTCATGGCAAATAGATGGGGAAACAATGGAAACTGTGACAGACTTTATTTTTCTGGGCTCCAAAATCTCTGCAGATGGTGACTGTAGCCATGGAATTAAAAGACGCTTGCTCCTTGGAAGAAAAGCTATGACCAACCTAGATAGCATATTAAAAAGCAGAGACATTACTTTGCTGACAGGTCTGTCTAGTCAAAGCTATGGTTTTTTCCAGTAGTCATGTGTGGATGTGAGAGTTGGACCATAAAGAAAGCTGAGCACTGAAGAATTGATGCTTTTGAACAGTGGTGCTGGAGAAGACTTGAGAGTCCCTTGGACTGCAAGGAAATCAAACCAGTGAATCCTAAAGGAAAATCAGTCCTGAATATTCATTGGAAGACCGATGCTGAAGCTGAAACTCCAATACTTTGGTCACCTGATGCAAAGAACTGACTCACTGGAAAAGACCACAATGCTGGGAAAGATTGGAAGGAGAAGGGGACCACAGAGGATGAGATGGTTAGACGACATCACCGACTCAATGGACATGAGTTTAAGCAAGCTCCAGGNACTCCAATACGTTGGTCACCTGATGCAAAGAACTGACTCACTGGAAAAGACCACAATGCTGGGAAAGATTGGAAGGAGAAGGGGACCACAGAGGATGAGATGGTTAGACGACATCACCGACTCAATGGACATGAGTTTAAGCAAGCTCCAGGGGCTGGTGATGGACAGGGAAGCCTGGTGTGCTTCCCCTACAGTCCATGGGGGTTGCAGAGAGTTGCACACGACTGAGTGACTGAACTGTTTCAAATTGACTACCTTCTGAGTATTGTTAGGAGCTTCCCTGGTGGCTCAGTTGGTAAAAGCGTCTGCTTGCAGTACAGGAGACCCAGGTTCAATCCCTGGGTCGGGAAGATCCCCCGGAGAAGGAAATAGCAACCCACTCCAGTACTCTTGCCTGGAAAATTCCATGGGTGGAGGAGCCTTGTAGGCTACAGTCCATGGGGTCTCAAAGAGTCAGACAAGTCTGAGCAGCTTCACTTTCACTTGAGTATATATATTTCTAAGACTTTTCTCTTAAGCACATTTTTATTTCTTAATTGTTATTATGGTATTATTTTTTCACATTGTTTCTATGGTGTGTCTCATCAGTAGTAGTCACAGCTGCTTAGTAGTGTTTTCTCCTTAATTAAAACGCCATCGTTGCTTTTGATCATGTACAGCCTCAGGTAGTAGCAGAAAGAACATGAAACTTGGGATCAAGTTTGGGGGTTGTAGGTCCATTTCTGCCCCCTTGGCCATGTGGCTTTGGACAAGGAACGTTCCTGAAACTGGCTTCCCTGGTCTTTCTGTCCTATCCCAAACTTCTTGTGGGGGGATCCACTGAAATAATTTATATTGAGCACTTTTGTAATGGCAATCTACAATACTTCTGCATATCACCGTTACGTGGTTATAGTTTTGGTTTTTAACTTGAAGTCAGCAAAATTCAAGAATGGGTTGAGGACAGTACATGGATTATTGGATTTATTATTAATGTGTTTTACAGTTTGTAACTTACAGTGTTAATTGTTATCTTGCTTATGACTTCAGTAACGCTAAGAATTAGTTAAGTACAAATATTAAACTTTAGGATATTAGATGAATTTTTGGGAGCAGTGCTTGTTCTTTGTTAGAAAAATACATAAAACATGTTTTGTTTTGTTTTGTTTTTTTAAAACATGATGATTTTTAAGTTCCATGCTTAGAGAGCCTTCTACTTTACCCGTCTGTAGCTACTCTGAATTTCGCTAATGTCCATAAATGAGGAATAGAGATCAGTTTATCAGTCTATGAGGGTCCCTTTGAGTTCCTGTGTCTTCTCTTGGTTTAAGCAAGCCGATTGGCCGTCTTGTGAACTGACATTAGTAGTGACTTGTGTTAGGTCTCCTGGGAAGTACAGACTTGGAAAAACTCCCCAGACCTACAAAGTAAAAACCTTGGGCAGATTGCTTGCCAACGACTATAGTAAATTACTGGTCAAAAAGGTCATTCTAGTTTTCCAATATCTTACGAGAAACCCCAACGAACTTTTTGGTCAACTGAATGCAATTTTACTTTAAACTGACAAGAATTAAAGTTGATAGCATATACACAGAAGTGGGGTAGTTTCCTTGTGTCTCCTTTTAATGGGCACAACCCCAGATTTGCCAGCTGAAATCCCATGAAGCTGCAGAACATATAATGAATGTGGGGGCCTGGCTGTGGCAGGTGCGGGCATATATGTCACAGTGAGTGAGGACACGTAGCCTCAAAGGAGGATGGAAGGCAGCCTTTGTGAGTGTGTTTTTTTGTGTTAGTTTTAAAAAATATACTTAATTTCCACAATAGGCCTAAAAGCTGGGCATTTTATTTTGCTTAGTGAGTAAAGATGTGGGCTCTACCCCGACTGGTTGCCTTGGATGTTTTGACGATGAAGAGGATGGGGAATTGAAAAACGTAGAGGTTAATAACTGGAGCTTTATGAATGAGGAAGAAAGTGATGAGGCTCTCACCCCATAGTCGGCCTTGTTTCTTCATCCCAGGCCTCCTCACAGCTAGTAACATAGTATGGGTAAGAGAAGAGAGGTAAGTTTATAAACTGGAAGTATGCTATGGCCATGTTAGGTCAATAATGATCATTTTAGCTTGTGACACTCACTGGGTTGCAACATTTCCCTACTTCTGTGAATCTGAAGGACTTCATTGCCTCGCTAAGTCAAGGACTTAGCTAAGACAGTGGCAAGCTAATAGGAAGTATTTATTAAGTGTTGAAGAACAGGTTGAAAACAACACGGGCCACCCATAAAATCACCTTCATTGTACCACACTATACACATACATGCATTTCAAGGTATTATTTTATTGGATTATTTATGGCCTCGGTGAGAATTAAGGCCACTTATAAAGTGATTTGGGGTTTAGGAGATAGGGTGCTTTGCTTTATAAGATGAGGCTTGGGAATTGGGGGGGTTTCCACGGAAGCGTCTAGTGGCACCCTCATCTGACTCTTTGCAACTCGGTGGACTGTAGCCCGCCAGGCTCCTCTGCCCATGGGATTCTCCAGGCAGGGATACTGGAATGGGTTTCTGTGACCTCCTCCAGGGGGCCTTCCAGACCCAGGGTTTGAGCCTGGGTCTCCTGCATTTCAGGCAGATTTTTTTTTTTTTTTTTTTTTTTCATCTGAGCTACCAGGGAAGCCCATCTCCAAGTAAAACACAAGTTTAAAAAAGAAACTGCCTTTGTGAGAAATTCCATTGAAACATCTTACTTTTGTGTCCAGGAAAAACCCCGTTGGAGGCTATGCTTCTGTGAACGACAGACAGCGGTGAGCATGTCGGCCCTGAACTGGAAACCCTTCGTGTACGGAGGCCTGGCCTCCATCACGGCGGAGTGCGGTAAGTAAGGAGCCCAGAGCGGAGGCTGGCCAGCTGCCTGCTGCAGACCACGAGGCTTAGACTTCTGGTCATGATAATTGGATACTGAAAGACTTCTGGTGTGAATGTAGTTCAAACACAGAATGTGAAATTTTGAAACACTTCGTCTTAGAATTCAAAATTTCTTTCTCTTCTTGGGAATCTTTTAAGACAAAATAGGGACTTTCTGGGTGGTCCACTGGTTGAGAATCCACTTTCCAATGCAGGGGACACCAATTTGATCTCTGGTGTGGGGGTTAAGATCCTATGCGCCATGGGGCAGCTAAGCTCGCTTGTCACAAGGAAAGATCCTGCATGACGCAACTGTCATAAGACCTGATGTAGCCAAATAAATAAATATTTAAAAAAAAAAAAAAGGTAAACAATGACTCTGACTGTTTATTAGCAGTTTAGAGTTCAAAGTTCAGTGGGGAGAAGGTTGAACCAGTTGCCCTAACAGAAGCCTCATGAATCATTGTTGGCTGACATCTGTCCCCGTTCTTCTTGTCGCCCTTCCCACCCTGTCCCTGTGAATACATTTGACTATAAGGAGGTTTAGGGAGCCACACGATCTTCCCAAGCCAGAGGTGAGCACCTGTTGTCGCAGCGGCGTGTTCCCGTCATGCTCGTTGTCCATGCCCTGCTGATGACTTCTTCAGCTCGGTCTCCCGTCACATCCTGTTTGTTCCTTTGTTTATTCCTCGAATCATTCATTCAACACCTGTTGGTGATTGGTGAGAATTCCCTGGTGGTCCAGTGGTTAGGACTCCCTGCTTTCACTGTCTGCGGGACCTGGGTCTGCGGGACCTGGGTTGATCCCTGGTCAGGGAACTAAGATTCCACAAGCCTGCTGCTGTGGCCAAAAGGAAACCAAAACAAAATGAAACCCACGTTGACTGAGATGCTGCTGCGTGCCAGGTGCTAGGTGCTAGGTGAGTCACGGCTGGCCTGGGATAGAGGCTGCCCTTGAGGTCACCGCAGGGACTGGAGCTGATGGGTGGGACACTGTAACCACTGACCCACCCACCCCTGCCTTAGGTTTCCTCTGTGGACTTATTGACACAGTGACTCACGGTTACTGTGTTCAGGTGTGTATATTTGGATGGACTCTCTCTTAGGTACTACATTAAACATTTTAGCCTCTATTAAGCGTGCTGTGATTCATGGGGTCGCAAAGAGTTGGACACGACTGAGCGAGTGAACTGAAGAGTCACTTTTGGAGAAGGAAATGGCACCCCACTCCAGTCCTCTAGCCTGGAGAATCCCATGGATGGAGGAGCCTGGTAGGCTACAGTCCATGGCATTGCAAAGAGTCAGACACGGCTGAGCGACTTCACATCACTCACTTCACTCATTTCTTACTTTATCATTGGAGAAGGAAATGGCAGCCCACTCCAGTGTTCTTGCCTGGGGAATCCCGTGGACGGAGGAGCCTGGCGGGCCGTGGTCCGTGGGGTCACAGAGGGCCGGACATGACTGCATGATGCAGCAGCAGCAAGAGTCACTTTAGGCTGTGACCCACAGTGAGAAGCTCCATTCATCTTGAACACAATATTAGCCTTCACATGTGTGAAAAATAGTAACTTTTATTTTATTTTTATCTTTTTATTATAATTATTTTTTGGCCATGCTGCACAGCTCGCGGGATCTTAGTTCCACGACAAGGGACTGAACCTGGGATGTAGCAGTGAAAGCGCTGAGTCCTAACTAACCGCTGGACTGCCAGGGAGTTCCCAGTAACTTAGATTTTAAAATGGATATCCTGTTTGTATAAAGGTACCTACTTTAGACAGCAGTGCAGCCTCTTCACATCCTATGTAGAAAAAGATGGGACATAAATACAAATATATGGAAAAGAAAATAGTTACATGTTTAAAAAAAATCTCTTGATTCTTAATTTTTTTTAATAAGTAGAAGACTGAAAAGTATCAAATTCTTAATTTTGCTTCTTAGTCTGAATGTTTCCTCAGTAATAAGTCACTGTTTATCCTTTATTTAGTGGAGTTTCTTTCTATTAAGTGAAACATTTCCTTCTGAAAAATTTTAAGGTACCTTTCCAATTGATTTAACCAAGACACGGCTCCAGATTCAAGGCCAGAAGAATGATGCCAACTTTAAAGAAATCAGGTATCGAGGAATGTTGCACGCATTAGTGAGGATAGGCAGAGAAGAAGGCCTGAAAGCGCTGTATTCGGGGTAAGTAGACATTTCAAATGGACAGACTTCACACTGAGACTTCACAGAGAAGAAGTCCAAGTTCGGGGTGTATTTGAAAAGAACAAGTAGCAATGGTTGATTTTTTTTCATTTAAGCTTTGTTTTCTACGTGTTTTGTATAGTGAATGTTGTGGTAAAACTTTTTACTATAGTCAAATACAGATAATGGTACAAAAATTAACGTTTGTTTTGAAACATTCT
Source organism: Cephalophus harveyi (assembly GCA_006410635.1). Classification (NCBI taxonomy): domain Eukaryota; kingdom Metazoa; phylum Chordata; class Mammalia; order Artiodactyla; family Bovidae; genus Cephalophus; species Cephalophus harveyi. The sequence goes on from SJYT01068213.1 coordinate 212,049, forward strand.
GTAGTTTATTTTTTTCCTCTTCCCCTTGGTTATTACTGAGCTTTTTACCATAACAAAAATTATGTCGTATTCTCAGGGACAAGAATTACAGTGAACAGCTTTTCTTTAGTCCAGCGTTTAGTGAGCATTTTGCTGTAGGCGCTGGATAGGAAAGTGATTAAGAAGGGACCCTGCCTCTTTCAGAGGCCCTGCAGGAGATCATTCATTCGGATGATTTAAACGAAGGGAGATTTGATGAAAGGGGCTTCCCTGGTGGCTCCGTGGTAGAGGATCTGCCTGCAATGAAGGAGACCTGGGTTTGATCCCTGAGTCGGGAAGATCTCCTGGAGAAGGGATTGGCTACCCGCTGTAGTATTCTTGCCTGGAGAATCCCACAGATAGAGGAGCCTGGCAGACTACAGTTCATGGGGTCACAAAGAGTTGGACACAACTGAGCGACTAACATTTTCACTTTAATAAAAGGGCTGCTTAAGGGTTAAGGGGACAATTGAAGGGTTACCTAGAAACTGGCAAAATGAGAAATTGTTACCCAGGCTAGGACCAAAGGAACAAAGACAAAAGACCAGTGTTAGCAGAGCCTCCCAGAGCTGAAGCCTTGAAGGAGCCTGTAGGCGCAGTCGAGGGATGCCCTGCTAGTGCCCAGGGAGAGGAGGAAATCCTCCTGTCCCTCCTGGCCTCCCTCCCACCTTCTCCCTGCTGAATCCTCCTGGAATGAGCTAGCAAGGGAGCGGGTGGTAGTCCAGCAGCAGCTCCTGCCCTGGAGGAACTGTTTAGGGCAGAGCATCCACATAGTGTGTGACCTCATCCATGGAGGTGGTGGGAAAGGAGGAGACGGGCTGATGTCTCTTCTGGTTCTGGCCAGTATGCAGACGGAGGTTCCGTTCCTTGGTCTAGGACCCAGAAGAGGAGGGCGGATCGTTTGGAAGTGGGGGTAATTAGCTCAGTGTGAACTCTTGCTCTGGTGGTAGGTGTAGGGCGTGTGAGTTGAGAAATCTGGGAGGCAGGTGGAAATGCATCCTAGAATCAGCGTTGGATAGGGAGGAGATGATTGCAAGCAGAGCCAAGGGTGGACTGGAGCAGATACCACAAAGGCGAAGAGGCTTCATAAGATGCTGATTGAAAACATCATTTGATTTAGTAATTGAGATGTCCCCTGGGCCCATTTTGGTTGGGGGGGGTATTGATGGAGAGGTTGCAGGGAAGCCCAATTGCAGCCTAAGAAGGAAGTGGTCAGTGTGGCAGGAGAGCCTGGGAGTGTGAATGCCAGGTGGTTCTGAGAGGGAATAACTGGAATAGGGCCCCCAGGAAGGCAGGTGGTGAACTTCAGAGAAACCCTGGAGGATGCTGACAGAGGCCGGATTCATCAGGGACTCTGTCCTGAGAAAGGAGAGCCCTCCACGATCAGGAAAACAGAACTGTGTTCACGAATTCGTGTACATTTTCACTGAGGATAAATACAGTGTGCTGAGCTGTCACTTGGGGAGCTAATAACTTGCACACATTTGACTGAACCCGCCTGTGTTTTTGCTGGATTTTGACCTTTTAAGAAAAGTCCATCTTAGTGTAGTTTGCGGAAGGCAGATCACATGATTGTGTCCCTTGTGTGCATCCTCTAGAGGAGTTTCAGTGACTCTTAAGAATTTCTGTGTCCCTTTGTCCCTTGGTTTGGCAGGATCGCCCCGGCGATGTTACGCCAGGCTTCCTATGGCACCATCAAGATAGGCACCTACCAGAGCTTGAAGCGGTTATTTGTCGAGCGTCCAGAAGGTGAGTGGGGAATCCTTTTTCCACTTATGGACAGGAGGTGAGTTGTTTGTCTTTTTACTCAAGTGGTTTACAAACAGAACTTTGGGCATAAAGTCTAAACACATTCTGCCTAAAGCATGTCACCTATTAGCTGAATTTAGGAGGGTAACAGTTAAAAAGAGCAATTTACAATCTTCTTAATGAGTTATTTCCACAACATCCAGACTAGGGAGTATGTTGTTATAGTTCTAGTCTACTTAAAATTCTCTAAAATCCTAGGACTTATCACCTATTTTTCAGGAAAGCAGGCTATATTTCTTAGTGTTAAGAACTCTGATTTTATTTTATTGCTGGTTGATTCTTTGACTTTGCTTTAATCCGTAGAAGTTCCTATCTGTTTTTACAAAGGAATGAGCACCAGTCTCTGTTGGGCGAGAGCAGTGAGCAGGAGCAAAGACACTTTAAAAGTGCTTCAGTGTATTCCAAATAAGTATGATGTGCTTGAAAGTTTTGTCTCCACGTTATCTCATAGGGTATCTTCTGTTCTCTTACCAGGGTGTATTACCTCATCTTATTTATGATAGTTACATTTATACACACGAGTGAATTGATGGATGGTTACTCTTCCATGATAATTCACATTCCTTCTTGGGTATCAAGGAATTTTGCTATGGGACTTCCCTGGAGGTCCAGTAGTTATGACTTTCACTCATAGGACTTGGGTTTAGTCCCTAGTTGGACAAGTAGGATCCTGTAAGCCGAGTGGTGCAGCCAAAAAAAAAAAAACAGAATAAAAAGAAGTAATTAAAAAAAAAGTTTTTCCTGAGAAAAATCTCTTCTGCCAACAAAATCCCAAATTCTTTTAAAATCACTTACTTTGTTAAGCATATATTTCTTTATGCTCCTAAGTGAACAAGTGGTATGTAAGTGAATCTCATTTGTATATGCATTACGCACATGAAGAGTTCTGTATATGTGAAAAGTCAAATAATATGTCTTTGCAGATGAAACCCTTCTGATAAATGTGGTCTGTGGGATTCTCTCTGGAGTCATATCCTCAAGCATTGCTAATCCAACGGATGTTTTGAAGGTAGGCAGTCCTATATCTTGGGCTTCCCTCATAGCTCAGTTGGTAAAGAATCTGCCTGTAATGCAGGAGACCTGGGTTCCATTTCTGGGTCGGGAAGATCCCCTGGAGAAGGAAATGGTAACCCACTCCACTATTCTTGCCTGGAGAATTCCATGGACAGAGGAGCCTGGCGGGCTACAGCCCATAGGGTCGCAAGAGTCCAACATGCCTTAGTGACTAAACCACCACCACAGCCCTGTAACCTTTAGGCACACTCTGCATTTTCTTAATGAGATCAACACTCAGATCATGAAAATCTGTGAATATAACACACTGTGCACGTGCGAGTCTGTTTACAGTTTTAGTGCCGGGAAGCCTCTAACTTAGAAACACGCACTAGGGGTTTTCCCCATGATACAGGTGAGCTCACGAGTAGAGCCCCTTATTGGAGACTGGTGATTTGGGAGGTTTTGATGACTAACCAGAGAAAAACATTTAGGCTTGGATGCATTTCATTTGTCATTGAAAAATCTCCTGTGCTTTATTTATTGCTTCATGAAAATAGGTGGACTGCAAGTTTTATACCAGTCGAGGCTGCACATTGGTGACCCTTTCTGAAGGCGTTACGTTAGCCATTAATCTGACTCCAGGAAATAATAAAGAAAATATTAACCACAAGTAGACATAGCTTAACCACAAGTAGACATAGCTTATTAGATGACCTTGCCGACAGTACCAGGATACAGCCTTCTTAAATCCCTTGGGACTAACAAACTCAAAGTTAGGTGCACGTCCTTGTCTCAAATTCTCCTTTTCCTTCCCTCCCTCTCCTTCTCCCCCATTATTGCAAGCAGCATTCATTGCGCTCCTGCTGTGTACCAGTTGGTGTCCTGTGTGCTTAGAATCCAAGAATGACTAAGGCAGGGACCTCGCCTGCAGTCTTTAGTCTAATGGGAGCTTCTGATAACATCAAAGTTGTACACGGCAGGGACGCTACAGTTGCACAGGTGCAAAGAGAACTCCCAGGCTCTGAGTTACCCTGTGCTGGGGTCAGATCGCTAGAGAAGTTTCCACACTCGTTCACCTCTTAAATGCACAGAGAGGCAGCTTCCTGCAATTTGTCTTGTTTTCGCATGCTACCGTGGCAGTAGCAATCACCTTTAGAGTTAGAGGTAAATGCATGTGCTCCCTCAGACAAAATAAGGTACCAGTTTTTAGTGAAAAGTCCTTCTTTATTTTTAAAAACGTGGAGAGCTACATCAGACGTTATTTTTATGTTGGCATCTCGGTCATGTGAATTCCATGGCTCTGGTAAAGTTCACTTGTAAGTTCAAGTGTAAGAGAGTGTGACGGCGTCACATGGCTGTCCTTTGGCCAGCACGTCCACATAGCTTTCGGTTTGGCTGGAGGGAAATCATAGTGGCTTGGAGTAACTAATTTAAGAAGGGTGCTTGCCCATGCTTGATGCTGCCAGGCACGCTGGATACTCGTTAATTATGTGAAGTCTTTAGAATTAACACTCAGAGTCTCTCTTTCCTGCTTAGTAACCTAGAGGAAAATATGCCATTTTCTTTCCATTTCCAAAGACTATTAATAATAATAGTTTTGTTTTTGACACTTAATGAGCTACTACCTGCAATACTCTGGACTTTCCTCGATGCTTTTTGATGATTCCAAAGTGCCTAAGAACCAATCCATATAAACTTAAGCTAGCTTTATAGTAATATATATGGTGCAGTTTTTTTCTTTTAATGGTTATTAAACAGCAGATTGATTTTTTTTTTTTTTTTTTCCCCCTGAATTTGGGGAGAAACATGCTAGTTTCTTTCTCACATTAGTCTTTAATCTCTAGATACGGATGCAAGCTCAAAGCAGCACCCTTCAAGGAGGAATGATAGGCAACTTCATTAACATTTACCAGCAAGAGGGTACGAGAGGACTGTGGAAGGTGAGCTGACTTGGTTCTTCTTCTTTAAAAAAAAAAAAAGGTTTTGTTTTCCCTATTTCCATTATTTTATCTAATCCAAATGGCATAATGAAGTAACTGAACAATGACATCTGCCCTTGAAGGGATCTTCTTCCTTAATTTGTAAAATGAAAACGTCATGATTTTACATCAGGAATGTATCATGATTTTACAGTAACTTTTGTGTAATTCACATGGAAGAAATGCTGTGAAGGCGGATTTTTGTTTTTTTTCTGTTTTAAGGTCTTAGGCAGAAGGGCTTAGAGTTATGTTGGGTTTTTTCAGTGGTATGGTTTCATGGCTTCTGTGAAGACCATTAATCAGGCACTGGTATGGAATGCTATTTCCTAGTATTCTAGGGACTGTCAGTTCATAGAATGGATCCGAAAGGCGATCCAGTCCCATTCTCTCCATACATACAAGGAAACTGGAGGCGCTTGTCCTGGTGAAGGTCGTACGGTTAGTACCAGAAGCAGAATTAGACTTTGGAGCTTCTGACTTCTTACCCTCTGCATTTTTCTACTCTGTCACTGCATTTCTACCCACCAGCAGGCAGACATAAAACCTGGCCATCGTTTGTGGGGGAGAGATGTCTGAGTCTTCACTGTTGGTGTTTTTACCCAGGGTGTGTCCCTTACCGCTCAGAGGGCTGCTATTGTGGTTGGCGTGGAGCTGCCAGTCTACGACCTCACCAAGAAGCATCTGATTCTCTCAGGCCTCATGGGAGACACGGTGTATACCCATTTCCTGTATGTTTATGGATTTTTTTTTTTTAATTAATGTTTTAGGTATGCATGACTTTAGACATTTTAAAGAAAGTTTATTATAGAAGTCTTCTCATATTTGAAAGTTATGGTACAGAAGGAAAGCAGAAAAAGGTATCATAAGCCTTTATCCTTTTACCTAGGTAGCCATTGTTAACTGTTTGATATGTACCTTCAGGTTTTCCTATGCACATGTAAGAACATCCACAAAAATATATTGCTGTGTTGTGCTCAGGTGTGTCGACTTTTTACGACTATGTAGACTGTAGCCGGAGAAGGCAATGGCACCCCACTCCAGTACTCTTGCCTGGAAAATCCCATGGATGGAGGAGCCTGGTAGGCTGCAGTCCATGGGGTCACTAAGAGTCGGGCATGACTGAGCGACTTCACTTTAGCTTTTCACTTTCATGCATTGGAGAAGGAAATGGCAACCCACTCCAGTGTTCTTGCCTGGAGAATCCCAGAGACAGTGGGCCCCCGTCTATGGGGTCGCACAGAGTCGGACACGACTGAAGTGACTTAGCAGCAGCAGCAGACTGTAGCCTCCCCGGCTCCTCTGTCCATGGGTTTCTCCAGGTAAGAATAGTGGAGTGGGTTGCCATGCCCTCCTCCAAGGGATCTTCCCAACCCAGGGATCGAACCTGAGTCTCCTGCATTGGCAGGTGGATTCTTTAGCACTGAGCCACCAGGAAAGCCCCACAAAAGTATATTATATGTGCTTTATTATGCATCTATGATTGTGTTTAACATTCTTTTACTTTTATTTTCATATTAAAAATTTTTTTTCAACTTTATTGAGGTATAACTAGCAAGATATTTAAAGTGCACAATGTGATTTGATACATATGTGAATTGTGAAATGATTACCCCCATCCAGTTAATTAATACATCCATCATTTTGTGTGTGAGAACAAAATTGTTCTACTCTTGTAGCAAATTTAAATTTTGTATACTACTGTTATCAGCCATAACTACCATATTATATATTAGATCCTCAGACCTTATTCATTTATTATTTTTAAAATTAATGATTTTGGAGTATAGTTGCTTTATAGGGCTTCCCAGGTGACTCAGTGGTAAAGAATCCACCTGCCAATGCGGGAAACTCGGGTTCGATCCCTGGGTCAGAAAAATTCCCTGGAGAAGGAAATGACAACTCACTCCAGTACTCTTGCCTGGGAAATCCCATGGACAGAGGAGCCTGGGGTAGCAAAAGAGTCAGACCAGGACTGAGTGACTCAACAGCAACAAGCTGCTTTATAAGACCCTCTTCATCTTAAAGTTTGTATGCCTTTCCCAACCTCTTCCCTATTTCCCCCAACCCCTAGCTCTCGCAGTCACTTTTCTTCTCTGTTTCTATGACACTTGGCAACTTTGGAGACTGTTCTGATTCGTATGCTTCAGCTGGACAGGGAGTGCCAATGACATCTACTGCGTAGAGGCTAGTGAACCACGTACGTCTCACACTGCACAGGAAAGACATTCACAGCAAAGAATTATCTGTTCAAAGTGTTAGTAGCTCCGAAGCTGTGAAACCCGACTCCTGAGTTAGTTGATACCAGGACTGGTCCATGGTCCAGGTATCAGTTTAGTGGTACCATGGGCCCCCAGTGGGTATTGTATTACAGTGAGGAAATCTTTTTCTCTGATCTCTTAGAACAGGATAGTTATGATATGGCTAAAATTACTCTGATGTCTGTTTATAGGTGAATAGATAGATACAATAGATCATCCTTGGAAGATGTTCCTTGTATGTTTCTGTATTTCTTCCTGTTTCTTTGACAGTCCAGAACCTCAAAGGTATTGTTAGCCGGGACTAGGATTTATAAGCCAGGATAAACAGTGCTGATGTTTAGAAGTCTGTGTAGCGCTTTAGCGGAGAAGGCAATGGCATCCCACTCCAGTACTCTTTGACTGGAAAATCCCATGGACGGAGCCTGGTGGGCTGCAGTCCATGGGGTCGCTGAGGGTCCGACATGACTGACTTCACTTTCACTTTTCACTTTGATGCATTGGAGAAGGAGATGGCAACCCACTCCAGTGTTCTTGCCTGGAGAATCCCAGGGACGGGGGAGCCTGGTGGGCTGCCGTCTACGGGGTCGCACAGAGTTGGAGACGACTGAAGTGACTTAGCAGCAGCAGCAGCAGCAGCACTTTAGATAGGGTCCTTATTCGCGTGTATTCTGTCTTGTTACCTGTTACACATTAACCTAATTTGGGAGGAGGCCGTTTCCTTTGACGTGCTTTTCTAATGGTCTCTTCTTTATAGCTCAAGCTTCACCTGCGGGCTGGCGGGAGCCCTGGCCTCCAACCCCGTGGACGTGGTGAGAACGCGTATGATGAACCAGAGAGTTCTCCGAGATGGCAAATGCCCTGGCTACAAAGGCACCCTGGATTGCTTGTTACAGGTGAGTGGGGTTGTCCGTCTGTACACTGCTGTGAGTTCTTTCTGTAGCTTCTTGGCTTCCGTGTTATCCTCTGAAGAGTTTCTCTTCATGATTTAAAAACACAAGGGTTTGGAGCCCGATGAACCTCTGGTTCTGTCACTTGCAATCCTGTGATTCTGGTCTGTGTACAGGCAGTGTACACCTCGATTTCCTCACAAGTGGCACATGATACCACCTGTGTCACAGGATTATTATAAAAATCTACTGCCGAAATAGTCAGCATGGTGCCTGGAATAATGTTATGTAGAAATAGTATATGTATTTATAATAAGTATAAGCATAATAATAAAGGCTTGTTCATAGAATATGATATATTAATATAAGGGACACTAGTGAAAGAAGCACATTTACTTAGTCTTCAACATTTCTGTGGATTGCTTCTGTCCAACTGCCCCCCAAATATGTGTAAACATATATATATATTTATTTAATTAAAGAAGCATCTAAGTTTTGAGGGCTTACTATAACTAAGATGAGTGATGCCCTAAAGCCTTGAGATGGTACAGAGTATTTGCCTAAAACAGGAGCTTTTATAAATACAAAATCTCAATGAATATTTAGAAATGAAAGTTCATTTTCCTTCTGTCTCTGCTCTGCTGTGAAGGGTGAGAAAATACTCATATTTTCTGTGATGGCAGTAAAACCCTGTCTGCCTCCAGAATATATCGCCTTTCTGTTGAGTCAGACTGGACTGAATATCCTTTATTCAGACATCTTTGAAAGGAACCCATGAGTCTTAACCTTAATTCTCGGTTTAAATAACTGGGCCTCCTGTTGATGAGTAGATGAAGGTCTGGGACTGTCTCTGCTACTGGACTGCCAGCAGCCAAAGATGAGGGACCACTCCTGTGGTTGCTGGTTTCCATCAAGATGCTGGCACACCCCTAGACTTCAAGATATTGCTTTAATGAAGCAAAGATACATAACGTTGTCCATCCAACCACATGAAGTAAAGGTCCCCTGAATTATATCTTTATCCCTGTCTCCTCCCTTTCTAATTTATGACCTGTTGTGAGTCCACATGGCAAGGAGGCAGTAGACTCTAGTTTGGAGTTAAATCTCACCACTTCTTCATCCAGCTCCTGTTCGCTTTGGGTGTGGGATGGTTTGGTACAGAGACTGAGTCCTCACCTAGGCAGAAAGCTTTAAAGAACGAAGAAAGGCAGTGGGCAATGATTTCGTAGATAGTCCTTCCAACAGAATTTTATTTTTAAGAAAGACAGACCAGTTCAGTCTGGCTACTAATTATTAAGGCATATTTGACATAATTGGAAAGTTGGACACTAACTAACTTCTTTTTCCCCCCGCTCCCTTCTAACAGACATGGAAGAATGAAGGGTTTTTTGCTCTATATAAAGGGTTTTGGCCAAATTGGTTGAGACTTGGTCCTTGGAATATTATTGTATCCTTTTCTGTTGCAGTAGATCTGAACAAAGATAGACCTAAAGAATGTTGTTTGCATAAACTATCGGGTTATTAATTATAATTAAAAGTAGATTTTTTTTTCTCTTTTAAATTCTTCTCATTCAAGAAGTTAACTGTTCAGTTTCTTTATACACAGGTAGAAAGTCTCTCTGCCAGCCTCTGTGAAACTTGGTTTAATGATGGTGTTCTTGAAAGCCAATGATATCAGTGAAAACCTTTATTTAGACTCTGCTCTAGGAGCTGAGTGTGTTTATGATTTCAGAGAGAGACAAGGACTTATTTATTTATTCTGTAAATCCCTGGCCACCCTTGGGCAGGATGTGATTTGGCAGCTATGTTCTAGAATGCTTGAGAGTGCCTAATGATAGGAATTAGCTCCAGAATTATTTGCCTGATTAGCAGTTTGTCCTCCATGCCAAAGTGAGAGGCAGGAAAGAAACGACAGTTTATTAGGAATGAAAGGGCAGAATTATAAAGTAGGAGATGTTGGTTTCTACCACTCTTGTTCTACTTAAAAAAAAATTTTTTTTTTAATTGAAGGATAGTTGCTTTACCACCCTTGTTCCTCATTATTTGTGCTTCCCTCCCATGGAAGCTTGCCTACCGGCCACCCTGGAGGAGAACTTCCCAGGGTTGCTGCCTTCCCTTACAGACTTCACTCTTCTGTATATTCTTCCCCAACGTTAGAAAAACTAGCAGTGTGGATGTACTCCCAGAGGCTGTGGCAGCTGATGCAAGGGATGTGTGTGCCTCAACTGTGGTCTGTCAGTTCAGGCCAGTCTTGGGAAGGCTCCCGGGGAGCTCTTTTGGGGTGGTTGAGGATGGAGCCCTTGTGTTTCATCATGCCCCCAATACATGGTCTACCCAGACGTGTTTGTTAGAAGGCGTGTTTGTTAGGAGGCGTGTTTGTTAGGCGTGTGCTGTTTGTGGGTCTGTTTTGATACATCAGGGTTAAGATGGCATAAAATGTCAGCCTTAACTAATATACCTGCAGTTCTTTGTGACCTATGAGCAGCTGAAGAAACTGGATTTGTGACAAGTCAAGATCGCATGAGACATCCTCTGAAAACGCTCACTTCTGAAATAGCGAAGCTTCCTGTCTTTCCCACTGCTTCTCACTGCTTGGCCCGCCACAGATTAAGGTGTGAGCAACGGGTGAGGGCTGGGTTAGCTTGGATCACTGTGTCCCGGCATCGGACTCTGCACCAAACGTTTAACGGCCTCAGCTGTAACATCCAGACACTCGTCCTTACCATTCAAGTGCCCTTCGACATCAAAGATAACAGGAAATGCATGTTTCTTGCTGAAGAAAACTTGCATGAAGGTCAGGAACTGTGGGCCGTTTCCTGCAGGTGAAGAGTAACTCCTGCTGCGCCTCAGCGCATAGCCAAGACGCCCAGACTGTTCCGAAGAAGCTCTTTGGAGCCGTGGGATAGAACGTCTGAGACGGTGTTACGTTCCTGAGCTTTTGGGGGGCTTTGGCTTCGTGTCTGCTGAAGAAATTCACACATGGAGACCTGGTGTACCCCAAGTATAAACAGGGCAGGATAGAGATCCCTGGAACATTGCACTGCTTTGTAATTTCCTATTTTGGCAGGATCTTTCACTTATAATAAGTGACTTTTAACCCTTTGACCACTGGACCTTTGTGAGGAATTGTTACAAAGTATTACCATCTAAACTCTTGATGGTGTGAGAGGTTGGCTTGGAAGGTAGCAAAGTCTGTGTTGTGGGAGGTGTGTTTAAGCAACTTGGGTTCTGTCCTAGGTAATGGTAGTACTGGGTTGGCCAAAACGTTGGTTCAGGTTGCAAGAGCGTGGGAAAAATCCGAACGAACTTTTTGGCCAAGTCAATAGTTTGTGATATTAGCAAAGTTTCCATCTCCCAGTCTGTACAATGGGGATAATAACATCTCTTGATATACTGAGCGTCAGGTGAAGAAAACAGTAGGTCCTCCTACTGGACTTGTAGGATACGTGTCTTTACATCATGGTGTCATATAGCCATAATTCCAGAATAAATAGTTCCTGTGTGTGAAGAGAGTCATTTTATTGTGGACTACTCCCAAGTGAGGTCCTGTGATAAAACTCTTGTGAAAGAAAGAGGCTAACGTTCTGTTACATTTCCTTTAGTGAAATGTGGCAAATTAATCGAAAGTTGATTTTTTTCAGATTTCCCGGGTTTTACTTTAGTTCTGGTCAATGTTTGTTAAAATATTTCCTGTCTTGGACTTCCTTAACAGTTTGGATAGAAGATCCTTGCTTGAAATTTGAAAAGCAATATTTTTGTATACCTAGAGTCTGATAAGAGGTATACAATAGCTTCCTTCTTTTCTTCTAAAGACAGGATATCATTCTTCTTTCTCGTCTTTATCTTACTCTTTTCAAAATAAAAAGTGACTCTGAGAGAGTTCCAGGACCTTTAAACTTCTAGAAGACATCCCTAGGAAAGAAAATATATTCAGCATTTACTTGGGTAACAGTGGTTCTATCATTAGAGTGTGCTCAGTCGTGTCCGACTCTTAACTACCCCATGAACTGTATCCCGCCAGGCTCCTCTGCCCATGGGATTCTCCAGGCAAGGATACTGGAGTGGGTCGCCATTTCCTCCTCCAGGGGATCTTCCCCACCCAGGATCGAACCTGTGTCTCTCGTGTCTCCTGTGTTGGCAGGCAGATTCTTGGCTGCTGCGCCACCTGGGAAGCCCTGTGGGAGTAACAGTAAATACGTACTCACTGGGGCTCCAGGACAGTCACCTTTGCGGTATATGCAGGTTCCCAGTCCGTCCAGCGCCTGGACTGCTTCCTCCTCCGAAGCAGAATAGAAGGCACGCAGATTTTTCTTGGGATTGGGCAGTTTTTCTCCCAGTCTCTCTCACCTTGCCTTCTATATTAATGCTGACTTTGAAAATAAGATTTTGTGAAGCAGGATTTCTGTTCCAAAAGGAAGAGCTAAGGCGAGAAAGGAGGCGGTCAGAGGGGCAGGTAGGTGTTGATTGCTTCAAGATTCAGATGGAAGTCTAGTTTTCGCTGACCAGCTCCGGATGTGATACTAGAGAGCTGAGCCCCTTCAGGCCTCGTCCCTCGTACTAAACCATATCTTTATAGAGAGGAGACTTATCTTCTTACCAGAACATTCCATTGGTGTAAGGGCTTTCTATAGACAGGCTTTCACTTTTGGGTTCCTTGAGTTTAAAGGATGACTTTTTATGAACCATTCTTAGTTTTTCTCGCTTAATGTAGAAAACATTGTGTATACATATAATTCTTAAAACAGTAGAAGTGAGTACATGTTGAAGACCATGAAAAGATTGAATGTCATATAATATTCATTATATCAGTTTATTCAAATATGTACATGTTCATACCAGGATGAAAAGAAAACCAAACCCCTCTGTAAAAGGTAAGCACATTTTAAAGCCAAAAATTTTGTATTTCTTCAGTGCAGAGTTATTATAAATACCTTATAAAACAGAGTCTTAACCTGTTTTGATTTTTTTTTTTTTCTATTCCCTGAAAGAGTTATGCAGTTGTTGAAGCTTCTAACCAAGGAAGAACTTGAAGGACTGGGAGACTTGGTCCCCTTGTCTCTGGGGCTGTGACTATAAGTTCCCTCCCTGCACCCCCTTGGGCATTGTTAAATGTAGCAAAGGGATTTTTAGCTTTTATAACCCAAATGAAGAAAGTGGATTTTTTGTTTGTTTGCTTGTGGATTTGAATAATCATTGATGGCTAAGTTTGGCTGATTGTGATATAAAGAACGGCTTCTGTTTTCTGTATTTATTCATGCACCAGAAATTGTGTATATTATTATATAAAGACTATAAAAGTTTTCATAAGCCTTTATATTTTGAGCTCTTTATTTAAACATTGTTGGAAAATGTGGCATAAACCTTGTGTCATTATTTAATAAACTGTAGTTATATATAATAATAAAAATTACTTGTGGTTGTTTCAGATGCATAGAAACATTTGAACAAAGACGAGCTCTAAAACGTCCAGGAAGCTGGAGTAGGTCTGGCGTTCGTGAAAGTGGCTGCAGACATTTCTCTCTGCTTAGAGAAGTTGTTGAGATCATCTTACTAATTGCCTGGAGATGTGTGTGGCCTCCCAGTCTGCAGCTCCGCAGAGGCCAGTGAATTTGGATCTTTGGGTTTGCTGGGCAAGGCAGCTTTGAGATAATGGAACACAGGTGGGATGCCATCAGGGCCTTGAAATTTCAGGACCCCTCAGTCCTTCTTCCAATGCCTGATGTTGGCAGGACCCTTGGTTAACTGTTGGCTAGGCGGACATCTCTGGTTGGGTATAAAACAACCAGGGGATGAAATGCAAACCTGGTTCATTATTATTATTATTATTATTTTGAAAATATTTTCTAGGTGCCTGTCTTCACATTTGAATTAAACATAGTGGTCTATTGAAAAAACAGAATTGGCAAAAAAAGGGAGCCTTGTGGTCTCTGGTCCCCTACCTAAGAGATCAGATGACACACCTTTATGTGATCGAGTTCATGTGAAGGTCAGTGGGAAGAGCTGGCTGCTGGTGAACCTTAAATGCTTGGAGAATTCACATCCCACTGGATCCGGGCACCTGTTAGACACACTGGGTGTGGAATCCAGGCTATCTATTTTTAAATGCACAGCTGAGAAAATCTGATGGTAAATTTTTGGTAGATGACAGCTGCTCCATCCTGAAGCAGAATATGGGAATAGAAGACAAAGGCAATGGATGAATCAGTTCCTTGTAAGCTTGATGCCAACTGTGGAACCAAGAGCAAAATACTGGAAACTCCCTATGCCTATATGTCCCTTGCTGATACAATAATCCATACAGTGGCTTACCATGGGATTCAGGAGGAGAATGAGTTATATCTCAGTCTGCTGACCTGGGCAGATGTCCATGATATGCTATTATATAGGAAAAACGTTAGGATGTAGACTTCTATAGGTCTATCATGACCTCATCGCTTCGAGGAAAAAGCATAAACTTACGTCAATAGGGAATGGTTGTAAAGGTTGTGGATTAGGCTTCTCCAGAGAAAAGCGGACCAGTGGGATGAGTGTGTGTGCCCATGCATGGTTTATTTTAAGGAATATACTTATGTGATTGTGGGAGGCTGGCAAGTCTAAAACCTGTAGGGCAGTTGTGCAGGACAGCGGACTGGGAGCTCAGGCAGGGTTTCTATTTGTCTTTTTTTCCTTTGTCTGTGCCATGCGGCTTGAGGCAGTGAATACACTGGGCTGCCAGGGAACCTTCTCTGTTTTAGTCTTGAGGTCAGAATTCTTTCTCTGGGAAACCAGTTTTTCCCTCTTAAGATCTCTAATATATTGAATGGGGCCCACCCATATTATGGAGTGTAATTTTTTTTACATGCTTTTAAAAAACTTTTATTTATATTTTGGCTTTGTTCCTTTACGCAGGCTGTTTCTAGTCTCGATGAGTGGGAGCTTCTCATTGCGATGGTTTCTCCTGTTGCGAAGCACAGCCTCCAGGGCTTACAGGCTTCAGTAGTTGTGAGTCCTGGGCTGTGAAGCTCGGGCCCAGTAGATGTGGAGTACAGACTGAGCTGCCCCTTGGCACGTGAGATCTTCTCTGAGCAGGGATAGTACCATGACCCCTGCATGGGCAGGCAGATTCCCAACCAGGGAAGGCCAATATGGAGTGTAATCTTAATGTCAACTGATTGTAGATGTTATCCACAGCTGCACATGCCCTCAGGGCAACATCTAGACTAGCACTTGCCATACAACTGGGCACTGTAGCAAGGTCAAATTGACGCAAAATTTAATCATCACAGGGTAGAAAATTATTGATATTTTCTTTATGCATAATTGCATTGGTTGGTTTGAAAACTGATGTTTTGCCATTTAAAGAAAAATCTTAAGAAGGACTAATTTGGAATACAAATGTTCAAAGTACATATAAGTGAAGGGAATTGGGGGAAGTGAAAGTTGCAGTGTATGTAGTAGACTATTTCTATTTTAACTGTTTGTAAAGTATACCTAATGTTTGCAAACATAAAATTGAGCTGAAAGGTTAAATGGGAAACTTGTTTATTTCAGTTTTAACTACTTCTTATTCCTAAGTAAACTTCGTACTTTGTAATTTAAAAGTTTTTTAACTTTTTTTTTTGGACAGTGGGGGAAACCTCTAGAAGAGTATATCATGTACATCAGTCAGTTTCAGTTCAGTCGCTCAGTCGTGTCCGACTCTTTGCGACCCCATGAATTGCAGCACGCCAGGCCTCTCTGTCCATCACTAACTCTTAGCCTCTAAACACCAGGGTATGTTAATACAATTTTTAGACTCCCCCTGACATAATGATTTTCATATTATATGCAGTTTCATTGTATTATATGGTAGAGAGACCGAGACCACTACATTTTCCTTTAAGAGGGTTTGCTTCATCAGTTATAATCTTGCAAATAGATTTCTAAAACACCCCATAATTCTCTGTGGAAACAGAAACTGACAAAATGTAAGCTATTACCTTTCTCTCCTGAATGTATGTGTGAGAATCCCAGTAATTCTTGACTTAAAACTAGTCTGCATCTAACATTTAATACCAGAGTTATGAACATCCCAGAACTGCTTCATTTTGAATTGCATCACTACTTCACCTCTTTTTTTGGTGCAGGGGAGAGGGGGCTGTTTGACACGCAGGATCTTAGTTCCCTGACCAGGGATCAAACCCATGCCCTCTGCAGTGGAAGTGTGGCGTCCTAACCACTGGACCACCAGGGAATTCCTGCATCATCATTTTATTTATTTTATTTAAATATTTATTTGCTTTTTTATTTATATGGCTGCACCGGGTCTTAGTTATGGCATGGAAGATCTTTAGTAGCAGCATGAATGCATGCTTAATCACTAAGTCTGTTCGACTCTTTGCGATTCTGTGGACCCACCATGCTCCTCTGTCCATGGGACTTTCTGGGCAAGAATACTGGAGTGCGTTGCTATGCCCTCCTGCAGAGGATCTTCCCAACCCAGGGATCGATCCCACCTCTTGCGTCTCCTGCACTGTCAGACGGGTTCTTTACCACGAGCGCCACCTGTCTTAACTGTGGCACGTGGGATCTAGTTCCCTGAGCAAGGATGGAGTCTGGCCCCCAGCCTTGGGAGTGTGGGGTCTCAGCCACTGGACCACCAGGGAAGTCCCCCTGCATCACTATTTTAATTCGCTCTACTACTTGGTGCTGTTTTAACACAATAATTTGCAGAGTGTTAGCGTGCCTGTGTGCAACTCTTTACAACCCCATGGACTGTAGCTCACCAGTCTTCTCTGTCCATGGAATTTTCCAGGCACGAATACTGGAGTGGCTTGCCATTTCCTACTCCAAATTTGCAGAGTAGATAATACCAAAAATACTTGCCATGTTAAATGGAAGCAACCTGCGAAGGTTTGTTCTTTACTTCTGGGACTCATACGTGGTAAACATTATCTTAAGGTCGCCAAGGAGTCTGAGAATTGGGGTGAGAGCGCTGTGTGTGCTGTTTCTTACTGAGTTCTTTATTTACCCAGTTTCTCTTATGACACAAATAAGATTTGTCAGTTAGTGTTCAGTTCAATTGTGGTAAAATATGCATTTAAAAACTTGCCATTTTAATCATTTTTAAGTGTATAGTTCTGTGGCATTAAGTGCACCATCATCCATCCCCATAACTGTCCCATCTGAGCGCTGCACCCACTAAATAAGTCCACATTTTCTCCCCTCCTCCCAAGCCTGGGAACCCCCATTCTATTTTCAGTCTCTAGGAGGTCTTCCATGTTTTTTTCAATTTTGCTTCATTTTAAAGGCTGAACAATAATTTTGTTATGCATATATGCCATGGTTTGCTTATTCATTCATCCATCAGTGAGCACTTGGGCTGTTTGCATGTTTGAGTTATTTACCGCTATAAATATGAGTGTACTAATGTCTCTCTGAGACTCTGCTTTCAGTCCTTTTGATTATATACCCAGAAGTGGAATTGCTGGATCATATGGTAATTGTATTTTTAATTTTTTGAAGAACTCCATACTGTTTCCTACAAGAGCTGTACTATCTGACATTCTGACCAACAGTGCCAAAGGGTTCCAGTTGATCCCCATCCTTGCTAACACTCCTTGTTTTCTTTTCTTTCTTTTTTTTTTAATGGTAACTATCCTAATGGATGTGAGGTGTTATCTCATGGTAGTTTTGATTTGCATTTCCCTAATAATTAGTGGTGTTGAGTATCTTTTTTTGTTATTCTTGTTGTCCATTTGTATATCTTTGGAGAAATGTCTATTCAAGTTCTTGGCTTTGAATTGGGTTGTTTGGTCTTTTTGTTGAGTTTTGGCAGTTCTCTGTATAATTCTAGATATTAATCCCTTATGAGATATATGATATGCAAATCTTTTCTCCCTTCCTGTGGGTTGCCTTTTTACTCTTTGATAGTGCCTTTTGCTACACATTATAAAACTTAAGTCCAATTTGCTTCTAAGGGCTTTATTGCTTTATGGTCCTTGGTCTATTTTGAGATAATTTTTGTATATGGTGTTAGATAAGGGTCCAACTTCCTTTTTGTGTGTATCGATATTCAGTTTCCCCAGTACCATTTGTTGAAAAGGCTGTCCTTTCTCCATTGAATAGTTTTGTCAAAAATCATTTCAGTATATATGTGAGGATATATTTCTGTATCTTCATAGGTCTATCTGTGCCACTTCCACACTGTTTTGATTACTGTGGGTTTGCATTTAGATTTGAAATCAGGATATGTGAATCCTGCAGTTTTATTGTTCTTTTTCAAGATTGTTTTGGCTTATTTGGGTCCTTTGAGGCTCCATATGAATTTTAGGATGGGTTTTTCTGTTTTGCAAAAGCCATCATTGGGGTTTTGATAGAGATTGCATTGAATCTGTAGATTTCTTTGGGTAGTATTGACATTTTAATAATATTAAGTCTTAAAAGCCATGAACATGGGATGTATTTCCATTTATTTGTCATCTTCAATTTCTTTTAGCAGTTTTTATTGTATAAGTTCTAACAAGTCTTTTATCTCTTTGGTTAATTTCTGAGTGTTTTATTCTTTGTGATGCTATTATAAATGGAATTGTTTTAAATTTTCAGATTATTCATTGTTTGTACAGAGGAATGCAACTGATTTTTGTGTGTTGACTTTGTATCCTATTATTTTGCTGAATTCATTTATTCTAATAGTCTTTTTTTTTTTTTTTTTCTTAAAAAGTGTATTACATTTTATAAAAGGACCTAATCATTATTGCCACATACATATCTGTTTGCTGCTGATCAAGAAGATCCCGGCAGTCTCAATCGACAGTAATACTTCATTGTGCCAGGATACTGGTTATTTGGTGTAATTGGCTGTCGGGTACTGTTTCTGTGCTTTTAGCTCTAATCTTTGTTCTGTTTGGTTAAATTTAATAGAGGGGACTATCGAACTGGGAAGCGACTGAACATGCGGAAGGTCATTCCATACATTGCCAGCCAGTTTCGGAAAGACAAGATTTGGCTTCGAACTTTCTAATTTGGATATCTTTTATTTCTTGCCTAATTGCTCTCACTAGCACTGCCAGTACAATATTGAATGTAAGTGGTGAAACTTGGTGTCTTTGCCTTGTTCCCGATCCTAGAGGAAAAGGTTTTAGTCCTTCACCATTGAGTATGATATTTGCTATGGATTTTTCATATGTGGTTTTTATTATGTTGAGGTAGTTTCCCTTTATTCCTAGTTTGTTGAGTGTTGAATTTTGTCAAATGCTTTTTCTACATCAATTGAGATGGTCATGTGGGGTTTTTCCTTCATCCTGTTAATGTAGCATGTTACATTGATCAGTTTTTGTATGTTGAACCATTCTTCCATTCCAGGAATAAATTCCACTTGGACATAGTATACAATCCTCTTAATATGCTGCTGCATTCTCTCTGCTAGTATTTTGTTGAGGATTTTTGTAGTAATGGTCATAAGGGATATTTGTCTATGGTGGTTTTCTTGCAGCATCTTTGTTTGGCTTTGTTATCTGGGTAATGCTGGCCTCATAGAATGAGTTAGAAAGTGTTTTCTCTTTAGTTTTTTGGAAAACTCTGAGAAACATTGGTATTGGTTCTTCCATAAATGTTTGGTAGAATCCACCAGTAAAACCAACAGGTCTATCAGGTCCAGGGTTTTTCTTTGTTAGGAGATTTTTGATTACTGATTCAATCTCCTTACTTTTTTTTTTTGGATTACTGATTTAATAGTTTTTTTTTTTTTTACTCCTTACCAAATAGGTCCATTCAGATTTTTTGTTTCTTCCTGATCCAGTCTTGGTAGGTTTTGTGTTTCTAGAGCTTTGTCCATTTCATCTGTATTATCCAGTTTGTTGGCATACAGGTATTCATAGTAGTCACTTATATTCCTTTTTATTTCTCTAGAATTGGTAGTAATGTCCCCATTTTCATTTTTTAGTAATTTTAGTCTTCTGTTTTTCTCCCTCCCTTAGTCCATCTAGCTAAAGGTTTGTGAATTTTGTTAATCTTGTCAAAGAACCAAGTTTTGGATTTTTTAATTCTCAATTTAATTTATCTGTGTTCTAATCTCTATTTTCCTTCATGGTGTTAGCTTTGGGTTTAGTTTTTTCTTTTTCTAGTTGGTTAAGTTGTAAGTTTGTGCTTCACTTTCATTTGTCTCTATTTTTCATTTCCCTTGTGACTTCTTTACTGATACTTTGTTAGCGAGTGTGTTGTTTAATTGCCACAATTTTGTGAGTTTTCCAGTTTTCCTTTAGTTATGAATTTCTAACTTTATCTCAGTGTGACCTGAGACTCTTCACAGAGACTCAAGCAAGAAGCAGCCTGAAGTTCTTCTCTAAGAGTGATGGAAGAGCACCTCCTTGGTCCAGTGGCTAAGAATCTGCCTGCCAACGCAGGGGGCCCGGGTTTGATCCCCGGGCAGGGAAGATTCCACATGCCACGGGGCAACCAAGCCTGTGCGCCACAACTACTGTGCCTGAGCTCTGGAGCCCGCGAGCTGCAGCTCCTGAGGCCCTTGTGCCCAGAGCCTGTGCTCTGCAACTGAAGAAGCCACTGCAGTGAGAAGCCCGCGTGCTGCAACTAAGGAAAGCTCAGCTGGAGCAAGGAAGACAAGCACAGCCAAAAATAATAAATACTTCTTTAAAAGGAGTGATAGAAGAGACTGTGGAGTTTGAGTCAGGCCTGGAAAGGGTCCAGCAATTTGGTGATAACTACAAATGGCTGAGTGCTCCTCCGTTCTCAACCTGGGAGGTCTTTCTTTCCCAGGGAGGTCTTTTCTGCATCCTGGGTGAGATCCAGCCTACCTTGTACTTCTCCTTGTTAAAGGATAATTTTCAGGAAAATGTAAAAGCATGATTCATACAAACATAAATTAATGAAACAAAAGGAGTGAAACAAACAGGGAAGAAATCTCAAAAAATGCCCAGGCAAATTAGAAATAAACCAGATTTTTAGAAAATTATAATATTTTGGACATCTTTATGACTGAAGAACATCATTGGACTTAAATAGGTAGGCACTTTGCCTTTAAATCCTGATGCGACTTCTTTCCCCCAAGGTTCCAAATTAAAGAAAAAAAATTTTAGCTGATTTAAAAAAATTAAATCAATGAGAGGGAATTAGTTCAGTACTGAGAGTTTGAAGCCTATACTTGTATTGATTCATTTTAAAAGAGCAATAAAGTTTATATAAGATAAGAAATAGACAATTCTTTGAAGAGAGCAATAGTAAACTGTAAAATAGATCTTAAGAAATTTCTCTGTATACAGCTTGAGACAAGGGGATGGGAAATATGAAAGGTTAAGAGACTTGGGGGATAGAATGAAAAGGTTGTATTTGGACAAGTTCCCATCAAGCAGCAGACTTTATGTAAAGACTTGAATGAAGTTAAAGAGACTGACCATGGTTGTTAGAAAACCTAGATATGAGCAGTGGTGGGAAATGGTTACTACCCCTAAACTTGAAGAAGCAAGGCTGGGAAATCAAGTTACTTTTTAGCACCGTAATGTAATAATGCTTTTTATTCCATTTCTTTAAATTTTATTGCTAGTAAACATGCAGTTCATAGCTTTTTGAGGTTGAAATCTTGGCAAGTAGTTATGTCTTTATTCAAAATATGCCTTGATTCTAAATTGGAAGCTGGGGGACCGTATGTCTGATCTAAGAAAGCAATTCTGTTGTGAAATAAAGCCTAACTTACTATTTAAGTAAGTTGTCTAGATTTAAAGTGATTTATACAGATCACTGATGTGTGAATGAGAAACTGATACAGTGAGTAAGCAAAGAAATAATTTGAAAAGGCAAACAGATCATCAAATTCTTGTCGAAGCAATAAAAACCAACAGTAAGAGAAGTGATTCTCATAATAAATTAAGGATGGTGTAGGCAGAAATTCAACAGTTTCAAATAACATGCTCTGAAAAATGCAAGAGGGAGTTGCAGACAGGTGGGTGCCGTAAGAATGTTTTCTTTCAAATGATTTCATCTTGTTACTTCATTGTAAGCCATGGAGTGAACGCATAAATCTGAGAAGCCTGATGTTTAATCCATGCTCCTCACCCATGCTATGATTTAATGCTTTGGCACTTAAACTTCACCTACTGGGGAAAGTAAGGAGCAGATGAGAGGTGCTTGATGCTACAGCATCGGCTGTTTTTGCAATGTTGCATTATGAGCTGGGATCTTTGGCAGCGGTCAGATTTTAGTCACCGAGTGGGGCCGACCGAGGCAAGACCTTGAGGTAGACCGGAAGGAGGTCTTGGGATCGGTTTCTCCCATCTCCTCCGCGTTCTCCTCCCTTCCTTGATCTGGAACACCCTTGACTCTTGTCCCATGGACAGTTTTCCATTTCCAGCGGCTATTCTAAGACATAAACGGATGAAAAATCTTAAGAAGCAAAGATACAGCTTTACAATGTTTAGTTACAGACATTTATAGCACATCATAGAGACATTCACCATTATCTGTGCCTTTAGGGCAGCAGGATATGGATTTTTTTTTTTCTATTTTTTGCTACGATGCCTGGCAAGCAGGATTTTAGTTGTGTGATCAGGGATTGAACCCATGCCCCTTACTATGAAAGTGTGGAGTCTAAACCACTGGACCATCAGGGAAGTTGCTGTGTGGTGTTTCTTGAACCAAAGCCTTTGATCAGTGTTTTTATTGTGTGTTTTCATTTCATATACATATATGTATATATTTTTTCTGAATCATCAGCATGATTGTCTTAGGATTGGCACATGATTTCAGCTTCTACCCCACCTCCCTCGCTATTTAAGCTATAGAAGAATAGGGGTTGATTTATATGCAAATGGTATGTACAAGCTAGATTTAGAAAAACCAGAGGAACCACAGTTTGAATTGCCAACATCTGCTGGATCATAGAAAAAGCTAGAGTATTCCAGAAAAACATCTGCTTCATCGACTATGCTAAAGCCTTTGACTGTGTGGATCACAACAAACTGGAAAATTTTTAAAGAGATGGGAATACCAGACCACCTTACCTACCTCTTGAGAAATCTGTATTTCTCAGGAGGTCAAGAAGCAACAGAACCGGACATGGAACAACGAACTGGTTCCAGATTGGGAAAGGAATACATCAAGGCTGTATATTGTCACTCTGTTTATTTAACTTATGTGCAGAGTACATCATGTGAAATGGCAGACTGGATGAACCACAAGCCAGAGGCTTGTGGAGGCTTGTGGAATGAAGCCTCCAAAGAGACCCCAGGCCAGGATGCTGATGCTCTCCGGTGGGGAGCTGGGTCGCGGCCGTCTGGGATCCAGCTTCTGTGGCAAGGACAGGAGTATCCCCAGGCAGCCTGGTTCAGATATACGGGGTCCTAGCTGCTATTCCGGCCCAGAAAGGAGCAGGCCCTGCGTGGCTGTCGTGGTGTTAGGACCCCCCGGGCACCCGCCCACCTGCGGTGGCCACCCAGAGGCGCATGTGCAGGCTTGGAGGAGGGGACAGAAGGGAAGCCAGACCACAGAAACCACGGGCAGCCCTGGCTGGCCTTGGAGGCTCACCCACAGTTGTTCTTTAGCAAGCTCACAACCCAGTAAGGAAGTCGGGGTCGGGGGCGGGCGGGGGGTGAAGCAAAAGTGGCAAATAGTTTTTTTTATCTTCCTTCCCCCTGTTTCAGGTTTGCAGTTCGATTCAACAAAATGCCAGTCACACTTGATAAAAATCTGCAGATGAAAATTTTAAAATGCAGCATCTTGGTTATTTCAGGTGAATATCTGCCTGTTATGCCATGACATAATCATGAAGGTTATTTAATTTGAAAAAGAAGAGATGTTTTTGCTTTTTGGTGGTTTTGTTTTTAATCATCAAAAACAAAACATCCCTCATTTACCAACCAGGCTGTTCATTTTAAAACAGAAGGCTGGAGAGCGTATTTCCACCCAGGGGAGTCCTCCGAAGGTGACCAGTACCCCCTCTCCCCACATCCAGCCGAGAGAAGGAAGGGACCTACTTGGGGAGGTGGGGACAACCACTCTCGATCTTGTGTCAGGGTCCAGTTATTTTAGATTTACTGCCAGCACATATTTACGTGCTTTACACCATGACCTACTGGTCCCTGGCAGGGAGTCACCAGCTGAATGAGCACCACGTGGGGAATTAGTACCAGCAGAGGCCAGTGGAGGTGGCTTCCAGTTCTTGGTCAATCCCCTGGGGTCCCAAGTCCTTCTAGCTTTCCTTTCTTTCCTCTACAGTTGGCCCAGCTGTTGCTCAATTTCCAGGCTGCTGTGGTGTTTATGCTCTGAGAAGGCAATGGCAACCCACTCCAGTGTTCTTGCCTGGAGAATCCCAGGGACGGGGGAGCCTGGTGGGCTGCCGTCTATGGAGTCGCACAGAGTCGGACACGACTGAAGTGACTTAGCAGCAGCAGCAGCAATGGTGTTTGTGCTCACGTTCTTAATTTCAGAAAACAGTCACAAATCCCTTTCAGGAAACTTCCTTTCCTCTACCCTTTTCTGAAAGATTCCTCAAACTTTTACCATATATATTTTGGCCACTTTGTGCCATGTAGGAACCCCAAGGACTGAACTCGTGACCCCTGCAGTGGAAGCGTGGAGTCTTAGCCAGTGAACCATCAGAGAATTCCGTGCAATATATTTATCCCACAACCTAACTTTCTGCTTCTTTATGTCACGTCCCCAGATAGTTGCACATATGTGTAGAACTTTATGGATTCTCAGTGGAACACTAATTAGGGACTTCTCTGGTGGTCCAGTGATTAGGACTCCATGCTTTCACTGCCAAGAGTGGGTTCAATCCCTGGTCAGGGAACTAAGATCCTGCAGCACAACCAAAGCAAAAAACAAAAAAAATGCTGCCCATTCTTGACCACTCCTCCCGTTAAGAAGAGGGTCAGTTCCTCCCCTTGAATCTGACCTAAAGTGACTCACTTGGCAGAGTGCAGCAGAAATGACCTTCTGTGACTTCTGATGCAAGGTCAGAAGAAGCTGGAACAATCTCTTCAAGCCTTGAGTCACATCCAAATACTCTGAGGTCTTCACATGTGAGCGGCCTCATGGAGAAGACCCTGTGGCTCCAGAAATGGTGAACAGAGGAGTCTTTTCTAATATGTCCTCTAGAAATTCCTGACCTGCAAGATTATGAAAGATAGTTCATGTAGGGCATGATTTTGGGGTTGGTTGGTTAGGTAGCAATAGATAATAGGAACTAAACCATTCCCTCTATCGAAAAATATTTAAGCTGTGTCCGTTTTTTTCCCACAAAATTATCCTATATATGTACTTTTTTTTTGTTTAATATGTAAAAATTTCTCAGGATAGATTCTCTCATATAAAATTGCTGGATCAAAGAGCTGTCTTCTCTTTTCATTTCTCTGGCCTGTACTTTGATAAGTGTTGGCAAGTTTCCCTCTAGAAAAGAGTGTATAAAAGTGGCCTTTTCCTTCAACTTCCCAAATATCTTTGAGGGGATCAATTATAGGAAATTTGTACTTTTTCTGGAGGTGGGGGCCACCTCATACAGAAAAGAGCACTAGAGTCTGAAGCAGAATTCAGCATATTCCACACTCTCCGCTGAATTTTGAGCAACCAGTGCATTGTTCAAATGTATATACTTCTGTGCCAGTGTTCTGCATTGAAAATACACCAGGAACACTGCAGTTAATTGCCCTTGTCTCTCCCCCAGCCTGCAGGGCCAGCTGGTGACTGCTGGATCTCTGCTGTCTTCTCTTAGCTCCAGTTCTTCAATTCAAGAATAGTCCAGTCATTATTGTGTTGGATATCTACCCTTCTCTCGTCTCATTTGCCCTCACAGCAGCTGATTAAAGATTTGGCCCTTGTGTAAATCATTTCTGTGAGTACCACAACCTGCACTGCATTGCTGTAGCACTGTGAATCACCAGTTGGTAAATTGTGTTTTAATAAATTTAGCATACGATTTAAATGAAAGTAGCATGATTATGGAGAAGGCAATGGCACCCCACTCCAGTACTCTTGCCTGGAAAATCGCATGGACGGAGGAGCCTGGTAGGCTGCAGTCCATGGGGTCACTAGGAGTCGGACACAACTGAGCGACTTCACTTTCACTTTTCACTTCCATGCATTGGAGAAGGAAATGGCAACCCACTCCAGAATTCCTGCCTGGAGAATCCCAGGGATGGGGGAGCCTGGTGGGCTGCCGTCTGTGGGGTCTCACAGAGTCGGACATGACTGAAGCGACTTAGCAGCAGCAGCAGCAGCATGATTATGGGGCTTCCCTGGTGGCTCAGCGGTAAAGAATCTACCTGCAGGAGCCTCGAGCCTTGGGTCAGGAAGGTCCCTTGGAGAAGGAAACTGCAACCTACTCCAGTATTCTTGCCTGGAGAATCCCATGGATAGAACAGCCTGGTGGGCTACAGTCCACCGGGTCGCAAAGAGTCGGTCACAACTTCGTGACTAAACAACAACCACAATAACAAAGCATGATTATGGGTTTAGGAAAATCTGCAATATAAGTACATTTGTGAGAGAAGATCCTTATATTTGGCCTCTGAAGGATAATATTTGGTGAAGAATTATCATCGCAAAACTCAACAGGATAAACTTCATTCCTGATATTTTTGTAATCAGCCTGGCCTGCAAAGGAGGAAGTGTGTTTTAGGTATACTAATTAAACAAAAATCCCTTACCTTAGATGCAAAACTCACTGAAAAAAAAGAAGGTGATTATTAATTCTAACCATCTGTGAATATTTTGGGAGTGTTTCCTTTGGTCGACAGTATGGTACACTGTTTCATTCTCAGTTTTATCTTTTCTCCAAAGAGATACACATTTGCTACAAGAATTTTAACTCTTTAAAATATTTATTATATTTATTTGTTTGCAGTGGGTGTTAGCTGCGGCATGTAGGGTATGGTAAGTGTGAAGTCTTAACTGCTAGACCACCAGGAAAGTTTTAACTCTTGACTTTGATATAATTTTCAGTTCAGGCGCTCAGTCATGTCTGACTCTTTGTGACCCCATGAACCGCAGCATGCCAGGCCTCCCTGTCCACCACCAACTCCCTGAGTCCACCCAAACCCATGTCCATTGTGTCGGTGATGCCATTTTAGACTTTAGAAAAGTGCTAGAGTTTAGATGTGCCCTTCATCCAGCTTCACCTTGTGTTACCATCTTACATAACCACTTTATGTACAACAATCAAGGCTGGGAAATTACTTTGGTACACTACTGTTATCTAAACCATAGGGCTAATTTTTTTCTATAGTTTTCCCTTTTTTGTCCCAAGATCCAATCCAGGCTCCCACATTGCATCTACTTGTCAAGTCTCTCTCATCCCCTAAATGTAACAATTCCTCAATCTTCCTTCTCATTTATGACTGATTTTTTTGTTGTTTTTTGACTTTGACACTTTTGAAGATTAGTGGTGAGCAGTTTTGTAGGATGTCTGTCAATTTGAGTTTGTTTGATGTTTTCTCATAATGAGAATGTGGTTTTGCATTTCTGGCAAGAATATCACAAAAGTGATACTGTGTCCTTCTTGATATTAGGAGTTTCATGGTGAAGATGTTGACCTTGATCTCTTGGTTAAGGGGATGTCTTCCAGGTTTCTCCACTGTAATGTTTACAGCAACCCTCACCTCCGCCCATGAATAAATATCTCTGAGAGATCCTTTGCTACTATGCAAATTTCTGTATCTCCTCAAACTTTGGCCCACTAATTTTAGCATCCTTACATTTTTCCCTGCTTTTTAATTATTGCTGTGATAGCCTTAATGATTTTTCCCCTCGGTCTTTCTATGTTTATTGGTTGAAATTCTTTAGTAAAGTGGAGTCTTTTCTCCCCTATTTATTTATTCATATCAGTATGACCTCATAGGTATTTATTTTATTCTATAGGTTGCGGTCAAATACTATCATTATTTATTTTGTTGCTGAAATCTACATGATATAAATGGCAGAACAGCTTTCCAATTACACATCTGTGTCGTGAATTATTGATCCAGTTCTTCAATGCTGGACGTTTGAGTGGTTATTTGATACTATTTATGATGTCTGATATTGGAGGAGGACCCGGCAACCCACTCCAGTATTCTTGCCTGAAGAATCCCCATGGACAGAGGAGCCTGGCAGGCTACAGTCCATGGGGTTGCAAAGAGTTGGAGACGACTGAAGCGACTTAGCATGCATGATGTCTGATATACCTAAGCCTTTGAGTTTTTAATGTTTTCATAAATTAGGTTTCTACCAGCGGAATTTTGAATGTTGTAAAAGTTGTGGTAACTGAATACGTCAACACGGAAATCACAATCCACAGATTACGGTGCTGTGAGCTGAAGAGAGGCAGCAGATCCTGGAGCTCAGTAACGGCCAGCAGGGTCACGGAGCACAGTTGTCAATAACGACACGTAAAAATAAAGTTATTGATGTTGGGGCAGGGACTTCCGGTAGGGGCAAGTCTATTTCCGTTAGGCCCTAGAGCTTTCGTCCTCTCGGTCTACATCCCAACCGGAAATACTTGTACCCCATCGAAAGCCACGTCTGTCTTGGACTCAGTCCCGCCCACTCAGGGGAGAGAATCGCTTCCGGAGTCAGGGTGTTCTGGCTCGCCCCGCCCCGCCGCCGGTGCCGCGCTGGAATCCTCGGCGCTCCCGGAAGTGGCCCGGGCCTCTCTGTATCTCTCTCGGGGTCCCCACCTCCCCGCTGCTGCTGCGGGCCGCGGGGGAGGCGGCGATGGCGGAGGCGGCTCTGCTGTTGTCGCTGCCAGAGGCGGCGGCGGAGCGGGACGCTCGGGAGAAGCTGGCTCTGTGGGATGGGAGAGCGGACACGACGGCGCCGCTGACCGACCGGCAGACGGACTCGGTGCTGGCGCTGAAGGCGGCTGCCGAGGCCCTGCCCGTGCCGGCCGAGGTGAGGCGACGGCGGGGGCCGGGCTGGGTCAGCTCCGTGGGCGCGTCCGCCGACGCCCGCCCTGCAGACCTCCTCCCGGGGTCTCTGCCCTCCTTCCCGGGCGCGGGGACGGCTCCAGGGGGCGAGGCCGCTCCCCTTCCGGGGCTGTCAGGCCTCTCGCTGCCCGGGACCGCCGGCGCTCCCCCTGCGGCGCGGGCCGGTTGGCCGGGAGCTTTGCCCCGGGAGTCTCGCCCCGGGTGTCCCTGGGGTCACCGAGGCCCAGTCCTGCCGCCCACCCTCTCCCGGAAGGAGAGCGCGGCGAACCCGAAGTGCTTTGCTTTCAGGACAGCCTCCTGTTGGTGTTCGTTTACCACCTTAATGAATACCCCGGCTTCCTTTTTCCCTAGGGGCGCCTGGGGAAGACCAGAGTTAGTCCGGGGTAACAGTTTTCATTCATCGCACGTTGATCTGTTGAGCTCTCGAATCAAGTGCAGGTTGTGTTTATATTTAACTTACAGCAGAGCAATAAAAATGTTTTTCTTTGGAAGCTAGGTCAGTACATTATTAGATAATGCTGGTTTTCGGTTTTAGTGTCAACGTTTCTAGTTCTAACTACCATTTTGGGATGCTATGCATTTTACTGCCTGTGTGATTGAGTTCAGTTAATTATAATAGCAAGAAGTACCTTTCATGAGTTGTCAGACGTTTGACAAACTTTTTCTGGTTTTGGGGGCCAGGTTCAGAAGGTCATTTTATTTGCACCCATAGCTACTTTTGATGTTGGAAGCCTTGTTTTCACACACGTTGGTGTCCAAAGACAGGAGGAGTTTAGCGATTTAAGCTTTTAGAGGGTAAGAACTTTGGTTTGAAAGTTCTCACTTAAACTGCCTCATGCTTTGCAGTAAAATACAGGTGCTCTTTCTTGGGTTTCTCTGTCCACCTGTATAAGTCTGTGCTGAAAGTGGATTTGAAATAAATGAGGAAGCAGGTAGAAATTTGCTTTGGTGTTGCCATCAAAGCCTTTTATGCTTGGGGAATAGAAGTTGTTTGCTCTGTAAATATTTCAGTCTGTTTATCATTGGATCTGGCCTGTTACCAAAGCAGTATACTTGGACATCACAGTACCTTTGGCAAACTGTTCCATAAGAAAGGCGACCCAACTTGTTTCTGTTGTTTTGGGTCACAAACTGTTATTCCCATTGAGCATGAGGGAAAGGGGTTGGAGAGGAGTAAGTGGAATCTCTTCATTTTCATCCTGTTATGTGATATTCTTGCAATATAATGCCTACTGTTAGTAGGCAGTCATTTAACATACATTATGTGTCTAACTGAGGGCCAGGAATTGAGGATGGAAAGATAAGAAAGACAAGATCCCTGCCTCATGGAGCTTACATAATTATGGTGATGATGAATATGTAAAAAAAAGAGCGAAGAAGGTAAGTTCAAATGGTGGTCCAGGATATAGAGAAAATAAAACAGAATGGTATGACACCAAGAAATGAGGTATGTATGCCCTTTCAGATAAGAAGGCCTTTCTAAGAAATTAACTAGAGAACTCATGTTGGAAAACAAGAAGCCAGTGTTGTAAAGACAAGAAAAGTAATCTAGCTGGAGGAAAAGGCAATGTAAAGTCCTGGGTAGGTAGAGTCTGACAAGATCAAAGGTTCAGTGAGGGTCTTCTGGTGTGTGCAGTCTCAGTGTTGGATTCCTGTGAGACTCAGATGCCAGCCTGTCATTTACCCATCCTGAAGTCTGTGAGAGGGGTTTCTCCTTGCTCGTCTGCTCTCAGAAGCCCTCTTTTCCCTCCGCATGTCGGATGGGGAGACTTGCATGTGCATGTGTGTGCTCAGTCTCATCTGACTCTCTGGGACCCCACGCCTGTAGCCCTCCCGGCTCCTCTGTCCATGGAGTTTTCCAGGCAAGAATACTGGAGTGGGTTGCCATCTCCTCTTCCAGGGGATCTTTCTGACCCAGGGATCGAATCTGGTGTCTCCTGAATTGGCAGGTGGATTCTTTACCACTGAACCACCAGGAAGACTGAAATTGAATTTTTTAACCCTGTTGTCATTCTTTTAACATTGGCAGTGAGAAAGAATGCCTCAGTTTTTATTTTGTCCAACCAGAGTATCTGTAAAGGATTTTCTGTAGCATTTTCCAATTTTCCGGAGATAAAGTGTTTCCTGAACAGCAGGAACTGAGCACGTTAGTTGGATAGTAAGAGACCAGCTGCTGCTGCTAAGTCACTTCAATCATGTCCGACTCTGCGACCCTATAGACAGCAGTCCACCAGGCTCCCCCGTCCCTGGGATTCTCCAGGCAAGAACACTGGAGTGGGTTGCCCTTACCTTCTCCAATGCATGAAAGTGAAAAGTGAAAGTGAAGTCGCTTAGTTGTGTCCTACCCTCAGCGACCCCATGGACTGCAGCCTACCAGGCTCCTCCGTCCATGGGATTTTCCAGGCAAGAGTACTGGAGTGGGTTGCCGTTGTCTCCTTCGAAGAGACCAGCTAACTTTCAATAAATATCGTAAAGCTGTTAATAACTTTCTTTTTTATGAAAGTGAACTAGTCTTTTCTTGGAAAGGAGTTACACTTTTTAAGTTGGTGTTAAATAAGAAAATTTGTGGTAGAGTATTAGGTAGACTGGTTTCTTGTAGCTAGAGCGTATTTTTTAGGCCTTTTTCTTTCTGCCGAGTTTAGTCATTCTGGATAAAATGCTGAGATGATTTACCCTGAAAGTTACCTGTAATTGATTGTGTTTTGTGACTAAGGTTTTGTGACCTTAGATTGATACTTCTCTGAAACTGTTTTCTTCTTTATCAAATGGGGATGATATGTGCCTCTCAGGGTATGTGAGAATTAAATCATGCATGTGCATACAGGCACCCTGATATGTGCCTCTCAGGGTATGTGAGAATTAAATCATGCATGTGTCAGTATCATATTATGTATGTGCTTTTCTCTCCAAATGATTAGTACCTTACAAGAACAGGCTAGGATCTTAGGATCTTGAGCTTATGTAGGTGTCACTCAGACCAGAGGTAAGAAAAGGAGTTAGGTGCCTTGGAGAAGGCAATGGCAACCCACTCCAGTACTCTTGCCTGGAAACTCCCATGGATGGGGGAGCCTGGTAGGCTGTAGTCCATGGGGTCGCTGAGTCAGACACGACTGAGGGATTTCACTTTCACTTTTCACTTTCATGCACTGGAGAAGGAAATGGCAACCCACTCCAGCGTTCTTGCCTGGAGAATCCCAAGGATGGCAGAGCCCAGTGGGCTGCCGTCTGTGGGGTCGCACAGAGTCGGACACGACTGAAGCGACTTAGCAGCAGCAGCCTTGAGGAAGGTTCTGAGTCTCCATCTGTACCTCTTCAATGATTTGCTCAAGCAGAGTTGATAACGTCAGGTTTCATTTAGGGAATAAATTCATTACATTGATTACAAAAGTGATTTTCTCCAACCCAAAACTGCATGAGAAAAGTTTGCAGAGAAAGGCATATTTGCTTGTTTTTTCCTGGCCTTGCTCAGCTGGTCAGGCAAGGCTTGATGGCTTGTAATTAATATTTGATATGTCAGTGTCCCCGTTTATATGCAGTAGCTCTCCGGGCTCGTTCCTCTCCGGTGGTGGATGTCTTCTTGTCCGGACACCGGGGCAGTGCATGCTCGTCTCCTCTCCAGGAGAGAAAGAGTAGCCGGAACAGGAAGTCGGCGACGCCGGCGCACCCTTCTTGATTTCCCATTCTGTTCCAGGTGCTTTGAGGAGAGAAGACAGCTGGGCAGATGTACTTAACGAGGACATCTTTTGAGAACTTCTTTTCTAAAAA
This sequence comes from Cephalophus harveyi, assembly GCA_006410635.1. NCBI lineage: Eukaryota > Metazoa > Chordata > Mammalia > Artiodactyla > Bovidae > Cephalophus > Cephalophus harveyi. Next base: position 244,631 of record SJYT01068213.1, read on the forward strand.
CGTATTTGTTTATTACTTCTTTGGCTGCACCAGGTCTTAGTTGTGGCACGTGGGATCTAACTCCTTGACCAGGGGTTGAACCCCGGGCCCCTCCGTTGGGAGTGAGGAGTCTTAGCCAAGGGACCACCAGCGAAGTCCCTCATAACCTCTTAGAAAGCAACTTGTTTTGTGATTCTAAAAAATTGTTTCTTAGAAGTGGTTGCAATGCGGCTTCTAGCTTGTTTGGTTTGAGAGAAAATGGTTTTGTATTAGAAGGAGGCAACAGGACAGGAAACTGCCTTCTGCTTCTGATATTTAAAAGTCCTTGTGGTTGGAAAGTAGTCATTTGTGCATGAAGTGATCAAGTAGAATGCTCCTTCATAATTCAGATTATCTCGTTTATTCACAACGGCCAGATTACAGATTATATTTGGGGTAACTGTGTAGTACCTTCTCAAGTAGATAGAGTTTTCATATGATTTTGTTTTCTAAAGTATATCAGAGGATGCGTTTTGGTCACAGTGGGAGCTAGAGCACTCCTGTATGATGCCCCCAGGTCCTTTTGACAGGACAGTGTTGAGGGTGTGGCACACCCAGAAAAAGGTGGTTTCAGTAAACCTGCATCTAAGACTTGATTATCTAACAATACAAATGTTGACAGTCTATAAAAGAGATGGTATATGGATAACAGAATTTGAGAGTTAATATAGAAGGAAATGTTAAGGGTATTAATTTCACTTTATACCATGGGAGTCAGTAGATAGGACCTTAAATTGATGAATTCACACACAGTGCTGTTAATCTGTGTTTTCGAGTTATGGAATAACCAACAAAAATACTACTGAAAACAGTGAACTTTTTAACTCTTTTGATGATTTGGAATAAAAATGTGAATAATTTTTATAAAAGAAAGTTGATAAAAATTACAGGTAGTCTCCTTGGTTCCTTCTGCCTTTAAAAGTTCTTCATTTTACCCTCAAATTCCTTAGAAATATTTCTCAAATTATAAGCGTTGGTATTACCTCAGAGAAGAATTGAAAGGGCAGAGAAAGGAAGAGGGCAACGTGATTTTCATGTAATCATTCTAAACTGCTGGACTTGTAAAATAATGCCCTTGTTATCATTTAATGACAGGAGTTGTGAATTTGAAGTAAGAAAATAAATTCCGTCTTTTTCTTATAGTCTGTTGAAAATGCTGCATATCAAATGTAAAGGCAAAGATGTATATATTATACTGCTATTTGAGTTTTTTAAAAAAGGTACACTTCCTTGGTATACACATAACCTGTCTTAGAAAAGCTTCATGAGAAACTAGTTAACATTAGTAGCTCCTGGGGAGGGAACTGGGTGGCTGGGGAATGGGTCTATGGGAAGAAAATATTTCCTATCATTTTGAATTTTGTGTTTTCTTAACGTTCCTCCTTAACCCTCAGCTGTTGGTATGCCTGGAGGTGCCCTTGTTTTCTCGATTTTTAGCTGCTTGATGACACTGGGATCTCAGCTCTCTGGTGGAATATAGTTCATAGATTGTTTGTATTTTTCTTATTATAGGAGTGCAAGCCACACTCTGTCTAGCCTTTTTATTTCAGCCTAGCCTCCATGTGCTTTCTGCTTTTTTGTTTTTTCAAACCTGTGCCTGATCCACATCTCCATCCCTTTAGCTTTTGTGTGTGTGTTCATTGCTCAGTCATGTCTGACTCTTTGTGACCCCATGGACTGTAGCCGCCAGGCTCCTCTGTCCATGGAATTCTCCAGGCAAGAATACTGGAGTGGATTGCCATTTCCTTCTCCAGGCGATCTTCCCGACCCAGGGATCGAACCAGGTCTCCTGCATTGCAGGTAGACGTTTTACCAGTCTGAGCTTCTTAGGTAACGTATAAACTGCGAGAAAATTATGTGTTTGAATGTTGTCATGATCTGTTCATAAATAACTGATAAAGGTCATTTACAGACTATTCTGTTTGCAAGAAGCAGTTCAATTCTGATAGGTAAAAGTACTTACTCTGTAAAGGGAACCGTTTTGCACTGTTGACGGGAATGTAAATTGGTGCAACCACTATGGACAACAGTATGGGGGTTTCTTAAAAGACTGAAAATAGAACTCCCATATGATCCAGCAGCCCCACTCCTGGTATACATCAGCGGAAGACTCTTAATTTGAAAAGATACGTGCACTCCAGTATTCATAGCACGACTACTTAGAACAGCCAAGACACAGAAGCAGCTTAAATGTCCATCAGCAGATGAATGAACTAGAGAGATTTGGTGTATATGCAATGGACTAGTATGTAGCCATAAAAAAGAATGAAGTAATGCCATTTGCAGCAACATGGATGAACTAGAGATTATCATACTGAGTCAGGTGAGTCAGACAAAAACAAATATGGTATGACATACGTGGAGTGTAAAAAATGATACAAATACTTATTTACAAAACAGATTCACAAATGTAGAAAACAAACTTACGGTTACCAAAGGCAGAAGAGGGAGGGGATAACTAAGGAGTTTGGGATATTTACTACTGTATATAAAATAGATTAACAACAAAGTTCTGTGTATAGCACCTTGTAATAGCCTGTAGCAGGAAAGAATATGAAGAAAAATTTGTGTTTGCATATAGCTGAACCACTTTGCTGTACAGCAGAAGCTAATAGCATTGTAAATCAACTGTACTTCAATACAAATTAATAAAATAAGTTTGCTTACTCTGTTTCTACTCATCAGTAGCAGTGGTGATGATAATAATGTGATAATTGCAGCTCCGATCGCTTGGCTTGCTGTCTGGCGGGCCTCATGCCCCCTGCGTGGAGTGCCGGCCCCAGTGGCGCCTCCCCGGGGAGGCAGCGGTTGTGGTGACTGGAGCGGCTGCATGGAGTGTGAGCAGGCGCGCTTAGCTCCCTCTGTCCTCGGAACCTCTGGTGGCAGCAGACAGTTGCTGGCCACACTTTAAACTCAAGGTGGATTCTCACCAGATTCCAGAAACTTAAATCTTACCGCCCCACAGTCCTTTTATATGCAGAGATTGTGTCCCCATTCAGCACGAGTTTATATGAACAGGTGATGCCCTTAATACATATTTACCTACATCCAAGACCCTCCTGGCTCTTGAGTCATGCTTATTTGTGGAGAGACTGAGGATCAGTCTCCTTCCTGAACTATTTTTTTCCTCTGTGCAGCTTCCCAGTGATCCAAGAAGTCTGTTTTCTCACACTTGTGTTTTCTTGTTTTTGCAGTGGTCCCATACAGATAATTTAATTTCTATATTGAATGAATGAAAAGCGCTCAGTCGTGTCTGACTCTTGGCAAGGACTGTAGCCCGCCCAGCTCCTCTATCCATGGAATTTGCCAGGCAAGAATGCTGGAGTAGGTTGCCATTTCATTCTCCAGGGGATCTTCCCATCCCAGGGATCGAACTTGTGTTGCTCACACCTCCTGCGTTCAGTTCAGTTTAGTTGCTCAGTTGTGTCCGACTCTTTGCGACCCCACGAACTGCAGCACACCAGGCCTCCCTGTCCATCACCAACTCCAGGAGTCCACCCAAACCCATGTCCATTGAGTCGGTGATGCCATCCAACCATCTCATCTTCTGTCGTCCCCTTCTCCTCCTGCCTTCAATCTTTCCCAGCATCAGGGTCTTTCCCAATGAGTCAGCTCTTCGCATCAGGTGGCCAAAGTATTGGAGTTTCAGCTTCAGCATCAGTCCTTCCAATGAACACCCAGGACTGATCTCCTTTAGGATGGACTGGTTGGCTCTCCTTGCAGGCCAAGGGACTCTCTAGAGTCTTCTCCATCACCACAGTTCAAAAGCATCAATTCTTCGGCGCTCAACTTTCTTTATAGTCCAACTCTCACATCCATACATGACCACTGGAAAACCCATAACCTTGACTAGATGGACCTTTGCTGCAAAGTATCATCTCTGCTTTTTAATATGCTGTCTGCTGCTGCTGCTAAGTCACTTCAGTCGTGTCCGACTCTGTGTGACCCCATAGACGGCAGCCTGCCAGGCTCACCCATCCCTGGGATTCTCCAGGCAAGAACACTTGAGTGGGTTGCCATTTCCTTCTCCAAAGCATGAAAGTGAAAAGTGAAAGTGAAGTCGCTCAGTCATTTCCTACCCTCAGCAACCCCATGGACTGCAGCCTTCCAGGCTCCTCCGTCCATGGGATTTTCCAGGCAAGAGTACTGGAGTGGGGTGCCATTGCCTTCTCCACATTCAATATGCAGATCTGGATAAATCCCAAGCTGGAATCAAGATTGCTGGGAGAAGTATCAACATCCACAAATATGAAGGTGACACCACCCTAATAGCAGAAAGCAAAGAAGAACTAAAGAGCCTCTCAATGAGGAGAGGAGATGAAAAAACTAGCTTAAACTCAACATTCAAAAAACTATTCACAAAAAGATACTCAACATTCATGGCATCCAGTCCCACCACTTTATAGCATATAGATGAGGTAAAAGTGGAAACAGTGGACAGATTTTATTTCCTTGGGCTCGAAAATCACTTTGGACCTTGACTGCAGCCACAAAATTAAAACCCACTCGCTCCTTGGAAGGAAAAAGGCTATGAAAAACCTGCACAGTGTATTAAAAACCAGAGACTCACTTTGCTACAGAGTCAAAGCCATGGTATACGTGACAAGATGCAGCCTTGACGTACTCCTTTTCCTATTGGGAACCAGTCTGTTCCATGTCCAGTTCTGCATTAGCAGGTGGATTTCTTCACCACTGTGCCACCTGGGAAGTCCGTCATTAACTTAGAGATACTTAGATATTAAGTAACTTGCCTATTGTAACACAGCTCATAAGTGCGCAGGAGCAGGGAATTCCCTGGTGGTCCAGTTATTAGGACTTCGTGCTTTCATGGCTGAGGATGCGGGTTCGATCCCTGGTGGGGGACCTAGGATCCCGAAAACTGCATGGCTGAAAAAATAGGGAGCAGGAGTTCAAAGCAGGCTGTGCTATAAAGTGCTTTATTTACCATGGCTGAGAGGACAGCCCTACGTGAACCCAGGTACAAAATCCCCTACATTTAAAGGGTCATATTTCTAAATTAATGATGGTGCATTTTGTATCTCCCTTATTTTATTTTAGCTTTAAAAAGAAAATACTGCCTTCAGATGAAATTTCTGTATCTAAAAAAATAGGAAGCAATTTCCTAAAACCTTGGATTAAGGTCTTTTATTGCTAGACCTTAGATGTCATGCTCTAAGGGCTGAAAACTGGGATTGAAAAGAAACAGTTGGGGCTTTTTTACCTACCCCAGCAATCACGCTTCGCCCCCCAGCCCTTTTAGGTCTAAAAACAGCCTGCCTGTGTGACTCTAGGTAAATGAACACCGGGACTATCTTTAGTAATGGAGAACTAGACAGTATTCTGGATCTGATGGCATCAAAGTGAGGCACTCAGGATTCTGATGGGACACTCTGAAATTCTTTCTCTTCAGTTGTGATTTCAAAAGCGGTCAGCCGGCAGATGTGGGTGAAGTCTGTCAGCTGTGGAGATAGTGGCAGGAGGTACAGTTGTGGCCCTTGATTTCTGGGTGCGCCTGGTCTTCTGTTGGTTGGGGTTAAGGAGGTCAGTCTTTTGTGCTATACCTGGGAGGCCTGCTGCTTTCGTTAGCACACAGGGTTTGCCTTCAACTGGTGCTAGTTCACCAGAGGCTCCGTAGGAGAATGTGTGCAGATTAGTACAGATTCACCACCAGGTTTCAAAAGGTCAGCCTGAAACTTTACTAATGGGATATTGGTATCCTGTTTATTATTTTGAGACTAGCATTTAATGTGTGTGTGTGTGTGTGTGTGTGTGTGTGTGTCTGCGTGTGCTCAGTTGCTTAGTCGTGTCTGACTCTTGCCGATCCCAAGGACTGTAGCCTGCCAGGGTCCTCTGTCCGTGGAATTTTCCAGGCAAGAATTCTGGAGTGGGTTGCCATTTCCTCCTGCAGAGGATCTTCCCAACCCGGAGACTGAACACACATCTTTTGTGTCTCCTGTGTTGGGAGGCAGATTCTTTATGGCTGTGTCACCATAGAGAGAGCCTAACTGTAAGTGTTAGTATTATATGGCACTTACTAACCTCAGATGATTTAATGGAAAACATTTCTTTCTCTTTCAGAACAACTGAGATGGACTACCAATCTTGAGTTAAGTTCAGAGAATTTTCAATTTATTTGAATCTCTTTGTGGCTCTTTTTTTTCAAGCTCCCGATTGAAGATTTATGCAGTTTAACCTCGCAGTCACTGCCCATTGCTCAGACTTCAGTAGTGCCCGAATCTACAGAAGACATTCTCTTGAAGGGATTCACTTCCTTAGAAATGGAAGAAGAAAGAATCGAAACTGCACAGCAGGTGAATGGTAGCTTTTACTTCTAAGAATATTTATTGTTTTAAATGTCTCAAGAGAGGGCTAATAAAAAAAGGCCCTAATTAAAACTTTTGACCTTATAAAATTGTAGTTAAAATCTTTCTAGAATTTTTTTATGTGTGTGGGAGAAAGATGTATTATATGCAGCAAGTAAGGAAAACACCAGGGATCTTTCCCAAAGCAGTATCTCTTGCTATAACAGTCTTGATTTTGTGATTTTTGTGTTAGTGGTGGCTATTTCTTAAGTGTCTTAAGTGAATCTGTTGCCCAGTTTTATTTGCATTACAGATAAAAATACTATATTCCAAGTCTGGATATTGATAGACTATTATATTTACTAAGGTTTTGATATTTTATGCCTTTTTGACCTTCTCCCAGTGCGTGTCTGTATTAATGTGTGCCCCCCTAACATGCGTGTGTGCTCACATGGACATACACAGACCTGCCCCCACTTGTTGCTAGGTAATTTCTTTCTTAAAAACCTCAGTGTTCTCTTTAGACGAAAGCTTATGGTTATTTTTCAGTAATTTAACATATGTAATCTGTTGTTTTTTGGTTATTTTTACTTGTTCCCAACTATAAATTTAAATCAACTATAACTTCAGTTTAAAAAGAAAAAAATCAAAGCTAATGCCGTTACCAAGTGAAACCTGGAGCAAATGTGCTGAATCGCACATACTTAGGAAAGGCAGTGCCGCAAAGTGGTGAAAAGCTCTAGCTCTTGAGTCAGGCCAGCGTGGATCTGAAAGGCACCTCCACCTCTTACAATCAGGGTTCAGTGAACGAAAGCCAAGGTACTTGGCAAGTGTAATATCTTGGGAGAATAAAGCATACCTTTGACTTCAGATCCCACCTGAGAACTATAGAAGATAATCTTGCACCATGTCTATGAACTTATTTGGAGTATTTGAGAAAAAAAAATCCGGATTAAATTTGCACTTGCATATCTCTTTTTAAATTAAAAAAATCTAATACAATGAGTTATAATTTATATATAATGAAAAATGTACTCATTTTAAGTATACAACTTGATGGTGGGCCCAGAATTCAAATCCAGGTTTAGTTGATGTGAAAGTTATGCTTTTAAACCACTCCTTTATATTATTTCTGAGCTTATAGTCTCACAATTATTATAGATAATATTTACCCAAAGCCCTATGTTGCCTACTCATATTAGGCAAATTAGCAGGTAGGCAATAACCTCTTGAGAAGAAATATTTATTCCTGTTAACACATATTGTCTTGTTGATGCTCTTATTATTTGACTCTGAATGTGGCCAGTGTTTTTAAGATACTTTGCTTTCCCTAGCATACAGACACTGACCATGCAATTAAATTATCATCTCCTGGCTTCAAACTTTTAATGTCTGAGCCCTAAACAATACGACTTAGTGTCTGCCCTTCTTACTTGCTGTTTAGCATGTAGCCACTCTTCATTTTGTTGTAGTTTTATTGACAACATAATACTCTATTTTTCCAGTTTTTCTCATGGTTTGCAAAGCTACAAACTCAGATGGATCAGGATGAAGGAACTAAATATAGGTATGTGGCTCTCATTAGTTGGCTATCCTGATTTTTAGATCATCTGAACCGTTTTGTAATCTGTGTCTTTAAATAAAATTAAGGTACAAAGAAAACTTGAACAGTCACATGTTCTTTAAGGATAGGTAGAGAAGATGTAGGTCATTACAACTGGTAGTGGGAGTTGTGTGATTAAAAGAGAAGTCAGTTAGCAGGTTAGGAGGGAGACACTGATTTTTAGATAACTTGAAATGGAGTGGGAGTGTTGTAAGGAACTCTGCTGTCTTTTCTTTAGAGGGAGAGACCCAGGAGACTTTAGGGATGGCCAGCTGGGCTGCGCGTGTGCTGTGGTGTTTTGTTTGTGTGTGTTGACGGCATGGAGGAAGTGACTGTATGATCTCTAGCTGATTTGGGGGCTCTGAGTTGAACATTTGCATTCATTTAACATTAAGTGACAGCTGTTGCTAGGCACTGTATTAGGCTCTTTTATGTATGATTCCATTTAGTCTTCATAGCAGCATTATCCCCATTTTACAAATAACTAAACTGGGGCCTGGAAATGTTGAATCCTTGCCTAATGTTATGGAGACTTGGGCAGAGCTGGTACTTGGACTCACATCTTCCGAGTCCAGAATTCTTCCTGTGACTTTGTCCCTCAAAGGCAGACTTGACCTGAGGGATGGACCTGCCTGATGACCTTGGTGTCCCAGTCTTTGAGAACTGGGCCCAGGATTTATTGACCTACATGTGAAAAGCCAGTTTATGGCTACAAGGCTGATGCCTTTTGTTGCTCATAGTTTCAGTCATTTTCCTCCTGAAGCATTGAAACAGTTTGTGACATAGTTTTTGCTACATATCTGAATTAATAAATGTTTGTGACTAGGTCAGACTTTCCTTCTGAAATGCAAGCATTTGGGGAAAAAAACAAGATTTTGTTGTTTATTGTCTATGCTTATTGGGGGAAAATATTATTGCCAATCCCCTTTTGGTTCTGTTTTCTAGACAGATGAGGGATTACTTGTCTGGGTTTCAGGAGCAGTGTGATGCTATATTGAATGATGTAAACAGTGCTCTTCAGCATCTGGAATCATTGCAGAAACAGTATCTTTTTGTGTCCAATAAGACAGGAACCCTACATGAAGCCTGTGAACAGCTCCTGAAAGAGCAGGTAATTTGGAAGAAGAGAGAATGTCAGTGACTATATTTAATATTTTTAAATAGATGAATATAATTTAATTCTTATTTCCTTAATTTTGAACACTGCTCTGTAAGAGATTTGCATTTGTAAGCATACAAATGGTTACTCTGACAGCCTGCTTTTAAGCTTGAAGATTTCTCTGTGTGTATTTTGTATGCTTTTTAAAAGGCAATGCTTTGTTATTCTGTATAAAGATCTTATATAATTTACTGTAAGAATCATTGCTTATTTTAGCCCATTATTGCTGAAATCTTTGGGCATTATTGTGAGACTATATATCTAATATAAACCTGTATGACTGATATAAACCTCTTCAATGTAATTTTGAGACAGGAGTGTTGATTCTTATATTCTCGTAATAATTGATTTTTCTCTTTTAAAAAACTGCAAGTCGGAACTGGTTGATCTGGCTGAAAACATTCAACAAAAACTTTCCTATTTTAATGAATTGGAAACTATTAACACAGTAAGCATTGTTTTTTTATCTATTTCCCCCTCCTGAGTATAATCTTTAAACTTATAAATTGGCTTGAGTGGTATTTTTAACTTAACAGTTTGCTTGTTAAGGTAGACACACCATTACCAGTTCAGATTTTTTCCACATATGATTTAAATAACAGTTCTTTTTATATTGTATTATACTTATTAAAATCTCTTTTTTGGTTAACTCTTATAGTATCTTATTTGCAAGCTCTGATGTTTATAAGAAGAAATACTCCATTTTAAATGTTTCTGTGGTTCTGTTTCTATAATATTAATTAGAACATTTCTTAAACTAATCTCATGTTTAGTTTGAGGAGAAGTATAGCCCTCTTAAAGCATTCTTGTATCCCAAAGAGATTGTCACAATAAGGACTCCTGTGTAAATTATTTTTTTCTGTGCTCTGGCTCATAAATTAATTACAATAACTGCATAAGATGTGTATAAGAGACAGGATAATTGCAGCTCCGATCGCTTGGCTTGCTGTCTGGCGGGCCTCATGCCCCCTGCGTGGAGTGCCGGCCCCAGTGGCGCCTCCCCGGGGAGGCAGCGGTTGTGGTGACTGGAGCGGCTGCATGGAGTGTGAGCAGGCGCGCTTAGCTCCCTCTGTCCTCGGAACCTCTGGTGGCAGCAGACAGTTGCTGGCCACACTTTAAACTCAAGGTGGATTCTCACCAGATTCCAGAAACTTAAATCTTACCGCCCCACAGTCCTTTTATATGCAGAGATTGTGTCCCCATTCAGCACGAGTTTATATGAACAGGTGATGCCCTTAATACATATTTACCTACATCCAAGACCCTCCTGGCTCTTGAGTCATGCTTATTTGTGGAGAGACTGAGGATCAGTCTCCTTCCTGAACTATTTTTTTCCTCTGTGCAGCTTCCCAGTGATCCAAGAAGTCTGTTTTCTCACACTTGTGTTTTCTTGTTTTTGCAGTGGTCCCATACAGATAATTTAATTTCTATATTGAATGAATGAAAAGCGCTCAGTCGTGTCTGACTCTTGGCAAGGACTGTAGCCCGCCCAGCTCCTCTATCCATGGAATTTGCCAGGCAAGAATGCTGGAGTAGGTTGCCATTTCATACAGAAATATCAATAACCTCAGGTATGCAGCTGTCTCTTATACACATCTAGATGTGTATAAGAGACAGTATTTATACTCATATTGCTTATATATGTTTACTTATATTTTACTTTCATAGTATGACTGCTAAACATAATGTTTTAACTTTGAGAAAATCACCACTCTTTGAAATGTGAAAATTTATGTTTTAAAGTACTAGAAAATGAAAATCTAGGTTCTTGATGTATTATTTTAATGTAACTGTACAATCGAGGATAAAATGTTTGCTAATTCATGAAGAGCTCCATTAAAGCTCATTAGGAATAAACTAAATTCAATCCATATAATTTTTAATTTGTCCTCTATTGTATTGTTACACATGGGCTGCATTTGAGGCTATTTTTTGACTCTTAAAATGTAAAATTTTTTTTTTCCCTTAAAGAAATTGAATTCTCCCACGTTGTCTGTGAATAGTGAAGGATTCATACCTATGCTGGCCAAGTTAGATGATTGTATAACGTACATATCATCTCATGTAAGTCATGATATTTCTGTATGTTTTAAAGAAATCTTAACATCTCTGTGACATCACTTCTTATGCAATAATTATTTCTTCCTAAGGGAAAATACATATCTGTAATATATTTGAAAAAAAATTTTTGGTAAATTCTTATTCCCTTTCAGTAGTGATATAAAAAAGTATTGTACTTTCAGCTGCTATGAAAGACTGTGAAGTAGAAAAAGGGTCTGGCTGACACAGCTTTATCCCATCTACGAGGGCTAGTGATTTGTTTAGACTGTTGACTTCCTGTTTTGCTAGGTACTTCATTGGAAACAAAAATTATTACTTGGCAGGGGAAATGAAGAGACAAGCCCTTTGATGTAATCACCATCTCTTTCTGTCCACTGAGGATTTATAACTGTATTTATTTCACCCAACTCCAATCCTTTTCCTAGTTGGGCCTCACATATTAGTCTTGAGGTCTGTGGAGTACTGAAAATATATTTTGCTAAAAATGGCGAATATTTATGGAGCCCTGCTTTGTGTCAGGCACAGGGAATTTGGCTACGACCAAGACAGTCATAGTATTTGTCTTCAAGGAGCGTATGACCTACGTAAGACCTTCCTTTGAACTTTCTGTATAGCTTTGCATAAAGGTTGGTTTTCATTAAATGTTTGCTTTGTTAATGTTTCTTTCATATGTATAAATCTTTCCATTTCCTTTACAGCCGAATTTTAAAGATTATCCTGTATATTTACTGAAGTTTAAGCAATGTCTTTCTAAAGCTTTACACCTCATGAAGACATACACTGTGAACACACTACAGAACCTCACAAATCAGTTATTAAAAAGGGTGAGTTAACTGGTGAGGTG
>SJYT01068256.1:0-10394 GCA_006410635.1 Cephalophus harveyi
CAGGGATTAGATCTCATAGGCGGAGTTCCTGAAGAACTGTGGTTGGAGGTTCATAACATTGTACAGAAGGCAGTGACCAAAACCATTCCAAAGAAAAAGAAATGAAAGAAGGCAAAATGTTTCTCTAAGAAGGGATTACAAATAGCTGAGAAAAGAAGTAAGAGACAAAGAAGAAGGGGAAAGATATATCCAAATGAATGCAGAAGTCCAGAGAATAGCAAGGAGAGATAAGAAATCTTTTTTAAGTGAACAATGCAAAGAAATAGCAGGGAACAATAGAATGGGAAAGACTATAGACCTCTTCAAGAAAATTAGAGATACCAAGGGAACATTTCATGCAAAGATGGGCACAATAAAGGACAGAAATGGCAAGAATCTAACAGAAGCAGAAGAGATTAAAAAGAGGTGGCAAGAATACACAGAAAAACTGTACAAAAAAGGTCTCAATGACCCAGATAACCATGATGCTCACTCACCTAGAGCCAGGCATCCTGGAGTGTGAAGTCTGGTGGGCCTTAGGAAGCATTATTACAAACAAAGCTAGTGCAGATGATGGAATTCCAGCTGACCTTTTAAAATCCTAAATGATGATACTGTTAAAGTGCCGTACTCATTCTGCCAGCAAATTTTGAAAACTCAGCAATGGTCACAGGGGTAGAAAGGTCAGTTTTCATTTCAATACTAAAGAAAGGCAATACCAAAGAATGTTCAAACTATCATACAGTTGTGCTCTTTTCATAGATTAGCAAGGTAATGCACAAAATCCTTCAAGTAAGCTTAAGCAGTATGTGAACCAAGAAATTCCAAATGTATAAGTTGGATTTAGAAAAGGCAGAGGAACCAGAAATCAAATTGTCAACATTCACTGGATTGTAGAAAAAGTAAGGGAATTCGAGAAAAGCATCTACCTCTGCTTCACTGACTACCCTAAAATCTTTGAATGTGTGGATCACAACAAACCGGAAAATTCTTAAATAGATAGGATACTAGTACACCCTACCTGCCTCATGTGGAACCTGCACGCAGGTCAGGAAGCAACAGTTAGAACTGGACATGGAACAACAAACTGGTTCAAAATCGGGAAAGGAGTACGTCAAGGCTGTATACTGTCACTCTGCTTATTTACATTGTATGTAGAGTACATCACACATCATGGGAAATGCTGGGTTGGATGAATCACAAGCTGGAATCAAGATTGCCAGGAGAAATACCACCAACTTCAAATATGCAGATGATACCACTCTAATGGCAGAAAGAGAAAAGTAACTAAAGAGCCTCTTGATGAGGGTGAAGGAGGACAGTGACAAATTGACTTAAAACTCAACATTCAAAAAATTAAGATCTGATCCCATCACTTCATGGCAAATAGATGGGGGAAAAGTGTAAGCAGTCACAGATATTATTTTCTTGGGCTCCAAAATCACTGCAGAAGATGACTGCAGCCATGATATTAAAAGACACTTGCTTCTTGGAAGGAAAGCTACGACAAACCTAGACAGCATATTAAAAAGCAGAGACATCACTTTGCCAACAAAGGTCCATACAGTCGAAGCTTTGTAGAGTCAGTAGTCATGTATGGATGTGAGAGTTGGACACTAAAGAAGGCTGAGTGCCGAAGAATTGAGGCTTTCTAATTGTGGTGCTGACGACAAACCTAGACAGCATATTAAAAAGCAGAGACATCACTTTGCCAACAAAGGTCCATACAGTCGAAGCTTTGTAGAGTCAGTAGTCATGTATGGATGTGAGAGTTGGACACTAAAGAAGGCTGAGTGCCGAAGAATTGAGGCTTTCTAATTGTGGTGCTGTAGAAGATCTTTGAGAGTTTCTTTGACAAGGATATCAAACCAGTAAATTCTAAAGGAAATCAACCCTGAATATTCATCAAAAAGACTGATGCTGAAGCTGAAGCTCCAGACCTTTGACCCCCTGATGTGAAGAGCTGACTCACTGAAAAGACCTTGATGCTGGGAAAGATTGAGGGCAGGAGGAGAAGGGGGTGACAGAGGACGAGATGACTGGATGGCATCATCCACACAGTATTCCCTTCCAGTGGTTAAGAACCTGCCTGCCAATGCAGGGCACATGGGTTCGATCACTGGGTCAGGAAGATCCCTTATGTCAGGTGCAACTAATCCCATGTGCCACAACTACTGTGCTCACCTTGATCTAGAGTCCAGGCTCCTGGATGAGAGAAGCCTGAACACAGCAGTAAGAGAGTAGCCCCCCACTGGCTGCAAGCACAGAAAACCTGCACACAGTTACGAGGCGGCACTGCCAAAAATAAACAAAAAATATTCATAAATAAAATTTTTAAATGAGTCCTTGTTTCCAGCTACAATCTTCTTGGTCATTGACAATTTCAGTTATTTAAATTAATCCCACACTAAGATCTGCTCTGGTCTTAGAGAGCCAAACTTAAAAAGAAAGACTAAAAAGGATCAAACTGTTTCCAAGAATTTTAACAGGATCCCAGAATAAAGCTCAAGAATAAGTTTAGGAATAGAAAAATATCAAGCATGCAAGGGAAATTTGATAATGCTTGGGATCCAATGTAAATTTACCAGGAGGCAAAGAAGCAGGAAACTCCAATCCATTATAACACAAATCAGTGTGTTGTCCAGTCGCTCAGTCGAGTCTATCTCTTTGTGACTTCATGGGCTGCTTCTCGCCAGGCTTCCCTGTCCTTCACAATCTCCCAGAACTTACTCAAACTCATGTCCGTTGAGTCATGATGCCATCCAACTATCTCATCTTCTGTCATTCCCTTCTCCTGCCTTCAATCTCTCCCAACATCAGGGTCTTTGGCAATGAGTCCACTGTTTGCATCAGGTGGCCAAAGTGTTAGAGATTTAATTTTAACAGAATCAGTTAAAATACATCAACTGGATGCAAGGAAATAAATGTGTATATATCTACAGGCAAAATGATTGTCTATGTAGGAAGTTCAAAAGGATGTACAAAGGAGCTATTACAATTAATTAATGAGTTTAGCATGGTTTCAGGTTACAAAGATACTCTTGAGAGTGCCTTGGACTGCAAGATCTAACCAGTCAATACTAAAGGAAATTAGTCTTGAAATTTCATTGGAAGGACTGATGCTGAAGGTGAAGCTTCAACACTTTGGCCAGCAGATGTGAAAAGCTGACTCACTGGGAAAGACCTTGATCTTGGGAGAGACTGAAGGCAAAAGGAGAATGGGAGGACAGAGGATGACATGGTTTGACAGCATAACCAACTCAATAGACATGAACTTGAACAAGTCCAGGAGACAGCCAGGGCACAGAGCCTGGTGTGCTACAGTCCATGGGGTTGCAAAGAGTTGGACACTTGTTAGAGACTGAACAACAACAACATCGTTTTGGTATTATATCTTAATATATAAATGTAATTATAAAACTGACAAAATATTCCATCAATACTGAATGACAGGAAACTACTTTCTTATTCTCCCACTTCTTACATTGTCTTCACTTACACTGTACTCCTTGAAGATCTGGATCTCAGAACTTCCCCTCCAACTGGAAGATGAATGCAGTATTAGGAAGTGAACAAGCTAAAAGTAGTCAGAGACAGCACAGTAGCTCAATTTTATTTTCTGCAGTTAACAATCTCCAAAATTCTATGTGGACCTTGAGGTCCCAAGCAGCAGCACAGGCACAAGATGAAACCCGATCTAACTACTGCAGAGAGCAGTGTCTTCAGGAAGGACACCTTAGGCTAGGGCACATAGGCTAGCCTTAACCCCCTCTTCCATCCTGAGGCTTAGCAAAAATGGGGGGTACAAGGTGCTGCAAGTACCACGTCACTAGGGCAAGCTGCTCCAGTATGAAGGCGATGGAAATCTGAAGCAGGGCATGCTCTTCAGCACTCATTTGGCTAAAAGGGAGGGAAAACGAAATTCAAGTTCCCACTGAGAAGGAAGAGAGGAGCATGTCCTCAGTCTGTCCCCGCACACTGACAAGCCCAGAGCACCACAGTTCTTGTCTAGGCTTAACCCTCTATCATGGCTCCTCCTGGGATGACACTGGCCACTGCTTAGCACCCTCCACTCTCTCCATGGCCCCGGAACCCTTTAGACCTGACAGAACCAACATGCGGCCAAACCAGCCCTCGCAGTTGAGTATGTCGAGTCATGAAGTGATGGGCGTTGTCCGCCTCCTCGTGTGATGAGATAGGCACAGTGAGGCTGCTGGTGGAGATACGGTTAAGGCAGCATCCTCACTACTCATTTTGCCTGTATATCAGGCTTCCTGCTCTGGAGCCACTGCCTAGACTGTCCGGCCCTCCCAGCCTATACCCTGAAGAAACCCTGTATATTACTGCCACTGGACCCTCTGGATCCCTTCAGGTTGCTTTTCCTCACTACCATCCACATTACTCATTTTGCCTGTACGGTAGGCTCCCTGCTCACAGAGACCCACCTTCACCCACAAGGCAACCACTGGACGCTCTGGACATCACCGCCCAACTCTCTGGTTCCCTTCAAGTTGCTTTTCCTCATCAGCATCCCCTGGCAGCCAGACCACCCCTGACTCAAACCCTCCAGCCCCCTAGAGTACCCTCCTCCTACACTTTAGGCCCTGCCACCTACATCCCCACAAACCACCCCTAGCCCAGACTCTGACATCCGGGGCCGCTGAGACCACCACGGCTCCTGGAATAAGATACAACTGGAGGGCTCCAGAACTCCAACTCCAGGTGCAGCGTTTCCACCAGGCCCCAGAGCGTGTGGTGCCCCCAGAGTATGTGGAATGGCACTGGCTGTACCACCTGACTCTCCTGCAGTGCCAGGACCTCTGGGGTCAGCCAGGTCACCCACGTTGCCAGGGACTCCAGGACTGACGGCATCACCAGGGCCAGCTGGGTCGCCAGGGTCACCAGGGCCCCTAGCACCACTTGGCACACCTTGGCCGCCATGTGTTGTGCTTGATGCAAAGGTCACCACACCTGTGTCTTCATCAGCTGCCTTCGTAGCTCCTCCATCGTGTGCCTTGGACTCCATCTTGAACCCCCTCCCTCCTCCCTCATGGGAAGCCAGCAGCCTTCCCTCACCCACAGTGCAAGGTAAGAGGCCCCGGCAGCGGCTGTGCAGGGGTGCGGCATCTCTATCCCACCTTCCCACCCACCACCCAGACAACCTTCCATAAAGAACCCAGCTCTGTAGTGCAACCTGCAAGTCAGCATCGGCAGAGCGCCTGGACAATCAAACCCTGGTCCTGCCTCTCGATTGATTCCCACTGACAATAGGCGTCTCCTGCTGAAGCTTCATGTGTTCACCTGCCATGTCGCCCCAGTGCACCTGTACAGACACACACCCACCTTGTCTGGGCCGTCTAAGTCAGCCCTGCTTTGGGCCTGGAAAACTGGTAAACACCTTAGCCCGGAGGCCTCTGGGTGGAGCACTAATGGCACTCCACCTTTTAGTGCAGGGGCAGCTCCTCAGTGCACAGGCTCAAACAGACCCCGCCTCAGAGCACATGACTGATTAGGGCTCATGCCTGCAACCCACAAGTGAGCCCCTGTCCCTGTGCACTCCAAAGTCTGGGCTTCTGCCAACTTGGCCACGTTCAGAGGTGATCATCCCACTGTGCACGGGTCCCTGTCATTGACTTCTGGAAGGGAGTCTGGCACCCATGGGTAAGGGCCTGTGTGTCCCTCTGGTGTTCGACACATAGCTCACCTGTGTGTATGTGCATCTGTGTGCGTGAGCACATGGGCAGGTATGTGAACTTGGGTCCATGTGTGTACCCGAGAGAGAGAGACTGCCTGTGCACATGGGCCTGGCCTTCAGCATGTGCGTCGGTGTGTGTATGTGAGGGAGCATGTGTACAGCTACATGTACATAGGTATGTGCATCTGTGTGTGTGTTATAGAGAGTGCATACATAGGTGCATGCACATGGCTGTGTTAGCATTCATATCTGTGGTGTGTGCCCGAGAGAGTGCCCATACACAGGTGCCTCCCCATTGGCCTGTATGTGGGTATGTTTGAGAGAGCCCATGCACAGATTCATGTACGTGGGTGTCTGCATGTGTCTGTGTGTGAAGGTGCTTGCACTTGGGCATGTATGTGTGGACAAGAGAGATCATGTGGTCAGGAGCTTGCACATGGGTGTGTCCCTGTGTGTGTGTGAAAGAGAGCACGGTTGAGATGAAATCACATGTGCATATTGTGTGTGCATGCTAGCACAGGTGCCTTCACATGGGAGTGGGGTGGCCTGGCCCTGGAGGCGTGATAGCAGGGATTCAGAGTGAGCTGTTCCTGCCCACCTCAGGAGGGAAGGGGGGACTGCTGTTGGACTCACTGGGGATGGCATGGGGCTGGCCTGCCTGGGGCTCCTGTCACCAGACTTCAGGGACTCCAGGCTGTGGACTTGCCTGGGGCCCCTCAGAAGCACCAGAGGAACTGGCAAGACTCAAGGACTGGAGGAAAAACTGTGATCCCCTGGACACCGCCCAGTCTCTGGCCCTCAGTGGCCCCTGATAACCACCCCCTGGCTGGAGAGTCCTCTTGGCACACAAGTCCAAAGCCAGCAGCCTTCTCTCACCCACAGTGCAAGGTAAGAGGCCCCGGCAGTGGCTGTGCAGGGGTGCGGCATCTCTATCCCACCTTCCCACCCACCCAGTTTCTCTCCTTTCTGGCTCTGAGTCCGTTTCAGGGCGTGGGTAGACCCTGTCTAATGCCTGTGTCTGTCCCCTGCTCTGTGGCCTAGAGGATCCCAGTGGGAAGCCTGGACACATCTCTCCCTCAGGGACACACTGTCAGGTTTGGGGGACATTTGTAAGAATAGTCATGCTGTAGAAGGGGGCTCACTAGACTATGATGGACTAGAGGGAGAGGGGCTAAGCCACACAGCCCACCAGCATGCCACATGTGCCCACTCCAGATCTGTACCTGTGCTCTTCATCCATAGTGATAGCTAGCACTTGCTACGGTCCATGCACTGTTTCATGTGCTTTCCATGTGTTTGTCCATCAAGTCAGTTTTCAGACAGTATTGTTATGTCGGTATCCTGTCTCCCACGATGCAGGTCTCGTCCACACAAATCACACACACACACTCTCTCCCCAACACCAGTGGCTCAAAGTCTCGCGCATTTTTGTTTCTCCACTTCTCAAAACCATGATTACTGCAGTGCTCCATCAGGCACTGGACTTAAGTTGGGTCTGAATGGTTAGATCTTCAAAGAAAATGATAATGCCAATGACAAATAAGATGTGTGACAAGAGAGTGACAGAAATACAAAGAAAATATACTGTATGATAGAATGAGTTTCTCAGAGTTTGCTACTGTGACAGCTGCATGGTTTTGAGTGAGTGTGACAGAGGGAATACGTGATAGGGACGGAAATTTAAAAGGACAGAATGTGTTGGGAAAAAAGCTAAGATGCAGATGATAGCTGAAGTGAGCCTGCAAGATGATAGATGGTAATTAATGTATCCAGTGAATAGTGAGTGGTGGTGCCGGATTCGTGGTCTCCAAAGGAGAACATTTAATTCCAGAACCAAGAGATGCAGTTTCAGTCACTCAGTGCTTCGTATAGCAGAAATTTTATAAAAGTGAATGTGATAGAAAAAGCTTCTGACATAGATATCAGAACGGGGTAGAACGAGAACCCAATTTGTTAGTTTAAGCAGAGCATTATGTACTTTTCTGCTAGCTGCTGAGAATAGATAAAAGGAGGACTCAAAGGTATGAAACTTTTGCCCAGACCCTTTCCCATAACATACATCCAAGGATGACATCGGCAAGATTTTAAGCAGAAGAAATGGGTTAACCCAGAGCTCAAGGCCATGGAAGTTTTACCCAGCCTCTCCCTGAGCTCAAAAAAAGCATGTTCTTGAGCAAGAGATTCTGTTGCCTACCAGGCCTCCATGTCTAAGGAAAAAGAATGTGAAAAAGAAAGGATGTTCAACTCCTCCTTAAAGAGCCTTGGCAACCTGACTAAGTTAACTCCATCACAGATATCATGACAGTGTGAGTGTGTGGCACACAGAGTGTCAGATAGAGTCTAGGAGAGACTGGGTGTGAGAGAGAATAAATGTGACGGAAAAAGCATTATAGAGGGACACAGGAATATTATAGAAATATTATAGAAATGGTGCGTATGACTGAATATGAGAAAACAAATCTGAGAGATAATATGTACGGAAGAAAATGGGTCTGTCACACATGTCAGAGTGTGACAGGAAATGAAGCTGACCATGTGAGGCAGCAGCCTGGAAAGGAGTATCAATCCCTGTAGCTCATGTTTCCCTAGGGTGGCCATCCCAAGGTCTCAACCAGTCTGGAGGAAGTCAGGAACTTGACTTGGCTCAGATGCCCAAGCCACATTCTTCCCAATCAGTTTCATCAGTAACAAAGCTGATATTTAGGTTGAAACACATGCAAGGGGGATGGGTCAGTGGCTACAATGCTTAGCTGGACCGGTTTGAAAGGAGTGGGAAAGGACTCACAGCAGGGGTGAGTGCATGGTGTCAGTGAACTCCTTGTAGAGGAAATGATTCAGGTGGTCCAGTTTGGAAAGCCACACACTTTCTTTCAGGCTTTTGAAAGACAGGTGGCACTAGTGGTAAAGAGTCTGCCTGCCAACACAAGAGACACAAAAGATAATTGTTCAATCCTTGGGCAGCAAGATCCCCTGGAGAAGGAAATGGGAACCCGCTCCAGTATTCTTGAGTGGAAAATCCCAGGGATAGAGGAGCCATGCAGGGTCCAGTTCATGGGTCGCAAAGTGTCAGACACGATTTAGCCCCCACACACATATAAACATATACTTTTACCCCAGGAGAAAGCAGAGGTTAGAGAAGCGGTTATAGCTCCTGACAGAGTAAGATAAAACGTGAGATGGATTCCCTGTGGGTGGATGTAATCCACCTGTCATTGCAAGGGACACTGCTTCAGCGCCTGGTCTGGGAATATTCAGCATGCCACGGAGCAACTGAGCCCATGCCCCACAACTACTGAGCCTGGGCTCTCGGCCCGTGTTCTGCAATAAGAGAAGAAACCGCGATGTAGCCTGTTCTCAGCAACTAGTGTAGTCGCCATTGGCCACAACTACAGAAAGCAGGTGTGCATCAACAAACACTAAGCACAGGCAAAAATATATAAATAAAGTCAATGTAATGATGGGAAACAGGCTAGCTTCTCCAAGTAAAGGGCAGTGCAGAGCTGGGCTAAGAAACACATGAAAAAATGCTCAACACCACTGATTATCAGAGAAATGCAAATCAAACCACAAGGAGGTACCATCTCACACCTGTAAGAATGGCTGCTATCCAAAAATCTACAAATAATAAATGCTGGAGCGGGTGTGGAGAAAGGGGACCCTCTCACACTGTTGGTAGGAATGCAAAATAATACAGCCACTACAGAGAACGGTGTGAAGATTCCTTAAAAAAAAAAAAAAAACAAAACTGGAAATAGAACTGCTATATGACCCAGCAACCTCACTGCTGGACATACACAGTGAGGAAACCAGAACTGATAGAGACACATGTACCCCAATGTTCATCGCAGCATTGTTTACAATAGCCAGGACATGGAAGCAACTTAGATATCCATCAGCAGGCAAATGAGTAAGAAAGTTGTGGTACATATGCACAATGGAATATTACTCAGTCATTAAAAAAATACATTTGAATCAGTTCTAATGAGGTNGACACATGTACCCCAATGTTCATCGCAGCATTGTTTACAATAGCCAGGACATGGAAGCAACTTAGATATCCATCAGCAGGCAAATGAGTAAGAAAGTTGTGGTACATATGCACAATGGAATATTACTCAGTCATTAAAAAAATACATTTGAATCAGTTCTAATGAGGTGGGTGAAACCGGGACTGCCGGAGCCTATTATACAGAGTGCAGTAAGTCAGAAGGAAAGACCAATACATTATACCAACACATGTACATGTAATTTAGAAAGATGGTAATGATAATCCTATATGCAAGACAGCAAAAGAGACACAGATATATAGAACAGTCTTTGGACTCTGTGGGAGATGGTGAGGGTGGGATGATTTGATAGAAGAGCATTGAAACATGCATATTACCATATGTGAAACAGACCACCGGAAAATAAATAAATAAAATAAAATGCATTGTTTATTATCATACATCTTTAATCAATTCCCACACAAACATCCATCTGTATCCATATGGAATTGGCTTCAAGGCCAACAACAGATACCAAAATTTACAGATGTGTAAGTCCCTTTATAAAAAATGTTGTCATATTTGTCTATAATCTACTCAAATACCACCCCCAACCCCCTGTATATTTTTTTCCATGATGTTTTTCCTGCTTTTTGTATCTAAAGGACATAGTCATAGTTCAATTATCATCTTCCCCATAAAAATCTTCCCCACTGGCAACTTTCCTTGGGCCC
>SJYT01068267.1:1475-33846 GCA_006410635.1 Cephalophus harveyi
GCTGAGCGCCGAAGAATTGATGCTTTTGAACTGTGGTGTTGGAGAAGACTCTTGAGAGTCCCTTGGACTGCAAGGAGATCCAACCAGTCCATTCTGAAGGAGATCAACCCTGGTATTTCTTTGGAAGGAATGATGCTAAAGCTGAAGCTCCAGTACTTTGGCCACCTCATGCGAAGAGTTGACTCATTGGAAAAGACTCTGATGCTGGGAGGGACTGGGGGCAGGAGGAGAAGGGGACGACCGAGGATGAGATGGCTGGATGGCTTCACAGACTCGATGGATGTGAGTCTGAGTGAACTCCGGGAGTTGGTGATGAACAGGGAGGCCTGGCGTGCTGCGATTCATGGGGTCGCAAAGAGTTGGACACGACTGAGTGACTGAACTGAACTGAACTCAACTCAGCTGGGAGCTAGAAGAGCTGGCTAGCCTCCAGGAATCCCTCTTTCTGCTTAAATCCTCTCCATTCAGGCTTCCTATGGGCATGGCAGCCAACCTTGAGTTTGTCTGAGCTCAGAACTCCAAGTTGGAGTATTCCAAGAGACAGGAACCAGAAGGTGCCAGTCTCTTAAGATCTGGATCCAAAATTATACCAGTGTCACTTGTGTTATATACTATGTATTAAAGTAGTCACAGAGGTTGCTCAGATTCAAAGGGAGGGTCATAAATCTTACCTTTTACTGAGAGAAGTATCAAAGAATGTATGACCATCTTTAATCTACCACACCACTATATCCCCAGATTCTAACACAGGATTTGGCAGAAAAGAGGTTAAAAAAAATGAGTAGATGAGTGAGTGACATAGATGCAGTGATATTGAAGTGCTCTTCTCATATTTACTAATGAAAAACTCATTTTGGTTGCCTAGAA
Organism: Cephalophus harveyi; assembly: GCA_006410635.1. Taxonomy (NCBI): domain Eukaryota; kingdom Metazoa; phylum Chordata; class Mammalia; order Artiodactyla; family Bovidae; genus Cephalophus; species Cephalophus harveyi. The sequence continues at coordinate 2,343 of SJYT01068267.1, forward strand.
CACACAGATGATAGGACCTCAAATTAGTTAATTCCCAAATGTCGGAGCAGCCTAAAGGTAAGGTTACTGTTTTCCAAATAGCACAGGAACAAATTCATAAAAGATGAAGTGATTATATAACAGTAGCAAAGTAATTACTCTTGTTTTTTTTTTTTTTAACTTATGAGACATTCCACCACTGGTAGAGCCTGTCCATAATTGACATCGTTTATAACTTTGTGTAACCATCAATAATGCTCTCTGCCTTCAGTGGGCTTGATAATCAAAACTTAGAACCAAGAAAAAATTAGAAAATAATGAGCAGTATCAGGGAGTCAGTAGGAAGACCGCTGTGAACTGGCTCACTTTGGTGTTCCAGCTCATGAGAAAACCCAAGACAAGTGCCCCAAAACAAACGGAGGTGCTGCAAATGCCTTGAGCGTGGTCTTCTTGGCAAACTCTTTATTTACCCAAGTCCTTCCCTTCCTTTATGACACTCCCCTCCATAATGAAATCTTGATGCACACACCTGATTATTCATGATACCAGGTAACAGCCATAATTACTTATCATAACTTATTTAATAAAATGTGCTTTTCTGCACTTAGTTGATTTGGGAACATATACCATGTAAAATCCTGTGAATGGCAAAATGAGTTATTAAATCAAGACTGAGGTTAAGGGAAAGGCTGTAGGAAGATGATCATTGCTGCATAAGTTGCTGATCTTGGATTAGACTAAAGACTTAAGAATAACCATACTTGAAAGATACAAATGATTGTTTTGAAATGTACATTTTACTGATACATTAATATTTCCAGAGTTACTGAGGATTTTAAATTTCTCTACAATATTTACCAAAGTCCTCTGCTCTCCCTAATGTAATCTAATATCCTGCTATCAACTCATTTTTACAAAATGATGAAGATATGTGTTCACTCCTTTATTCAACAGATATTTCTTTAGTCACCCACTCTGTGCCAGGAACTGTGGAGATGGAGGTAAACAAAAGAAACAGGGTCCCCTTATTCACAGAATTCCCTTTACATTCCAGTGGGGGAAGCAGTCAAAATTTCATGCAGATACATAAAAAATAAAATTAATTATAAATTTTAATAAAGTCTGTGGATTATGGAACATCAAGTAGCTTGGGGTTCATCAACTCAGAGTCCCAAATTCTGCTGCTTTGCTGGAGTAGACAGGTAACCTAAATGGATGTAAGAGAAGACATATGTTATCAAACGAGACAAAGTCATTAAACAATTTCAGAAGAGAGACTGACCTGGAAGTTTTCAGCAGTCATTCAGAGATGTGACTAGTTGACTCAGATGAGCATGAGAAGCTGCTAAAATGAACACTCACAGGAGTCTATTGGTGACTTGCAAGAAAAAATTCAAAGCTTATTTGGACAGTGAGCAGCTTAACTATTTGCAAGATGTTTCATCCTATGACATCTGGAGCTATAAACAATTTTTAATACAATTTGAAATGTTTGTGTTAGATGAATTCAAGGGGAAAAAACAATCACCCCAAAAAACTCCCATTCACCACAGTGAAAAAATGTCCCCATTAACCATACTTTGGCATCATTTGTAATGATAGATCCTACAATTTCTTTCAAGATAATCCATATTTGGGGAAGATTAAGCATTTCATCTTGAGATTGATGAAAATGACAGTGTTTACTTGGTTCATGTATTGGCACTGTCACCCCACTCCAGTCCTCTTGCCTGGAAACTCCCGTGGGTGGAGGAGCCTGGTGGGCTGCAGTCCATGGGGTCGCTGAGTCAGACACGACTGAGCGACCTCACTTCCACTTTTCACTTTCATGCATTGGAGAAGGAAATGGAAACCCACTCCAGTATTCTTGCCTGGAGAATCCCAGGGACGGGGGAGCCTGTTGGGCTGCCGTCTACGGGGTCGCACAGAGTTGGATACGACTGAGGTGACTTAGCAGCCGTAGCAGCCTCCAGACTACAGCAGACAAATTGGCTTCCCTGGTGGCTCAGACGGTGAAGAATCCACCGATAATGCGGAAGACCCTGGTTCAGTCCCTGGGTCAGGAAGATCCCCTAGAGGAGGGCATGGCAACCCACTCCAGTATTGTTATCTGGAAAATTCCATGGACAGGAGCCTCGCAGGCTGCAATCCATGGGGTTGCAAAGAGTCGGACATGGCTGAACGACTAAGCACAGCACATATAGTCCAGTGAAGAAAACTGACAATAATGAGAAAGGTAAATGTCAGGTAGGAATAGGTACTGTCGACTGAGGTAAAGAAAGGTTAGGGACAAAGAGTGACCATTTTAGACAGAGTGGTCTGGGAAATCCTCTCTGGGGAGATGACTCTAGAGCTGAGACCTCATTGTATTCATCTATATGTTAGTTGATTGTGACATGAACATTTCCTGCCACCTGGACCCTTATGCAGTAGCTATCACACGGTCCAGAGCCTGGCTGTCACTTGTAGGGGCCCACTGAATCAGGATCCTGTGGCCTTGTGTGAAACAGAAAGGTAGAACAAACCTTTCTCAAGGAATGACTACACTCTGGTTACTGTACCAGGTTTTCCTGATAAGTGGATGGGGTGCCTGTCCTCTAGGAGTACTGAGAAAAGCTGACTACTTCAGACAAACTGAATAACCTCCAGAAAGAGAAATCAGCAACAGCCACTGACCATTTAGTTATGAAAAAAAAAAAAAAATAGCAGATCTTCATCCATTAGTGTTTGACCCTAAAAGAAATCAAATATATAGAAACTGTGCCCTGATTTGGAATTATGAAAAAGAAGAGATAAGAAAACCTTATATTTTAGAATATTTATAAGAAATGCAATGTTATTGCAATATTAAAGCATTCATTGAGGACTTCCTTGGTGGACTTCCTTGGTAGGCTTCCCTGATGACTCAGATGGTAAAGAATTTGCCTGCAATACAGGATACCCAGGTTTGGTCCCTGGGTTGGGAAGATCACCCAGAGAAGGGCATGGCAACCCACTCCAGTATTCTTGCCTGGAGAATCCCACGGACAGAGGAGCCTGGCGGGCTGCAGTCCATGGGGTCACAAAGAGTTGGACACGACTGAGTGACTAACACTTTCAGTTTCACTTGGTGGTCCAATGATAAGGAATCTGCCTTGCCAGTGCAGGGGACGTGGGGTTGATCCCTGCTCTGGGAAGATCCCACATGCCTAGGAACAACTAATCCCATGCACTACAGCTACTGAAACCTGTGTACCCTAAAGCCCATGCTCTGCAACGAGAGAAGCCACTGCAACGAGAAGCCCACGCACTGCAACCAGTAGCTCCCACTCCACTCACTGCAACTAGAGAAAGCCTGGGTGCAGTAACAAAGACCCAGCACAGCCAAAAATTAATTAATTAAAATTTTAAAAGCATTCATTGAATTAACATTCACAGTCTATGTACAGGTCTTCCCCCAGAAGGTTTGTGACATAATCATTCGTAATTTTGCTGAGGAACAAATTTGAATCCATATGTTTTGTATTTAACTTTTTCATGAATCTAGTAGTTATGGACCTCCAAGTCTATTTACATATGGCAAAACTGTGTGTATTTTTAATTTTAAGAGTATGAAAGACAGTATACCAGGTATACAACTAGGGGTTGGTAAACACACAGTGCAACAGTTGCTGAATAAATTGAATAAACTAAGGACTGAGGAAATCTCTTTCTAAAGCATCAGCACCTGCCAATGTCTGTGTTCACCTTTCTTTCTAAAGGGAGGCACTGCACATAACCTGCCCACATTTGGAAAAGGAACCCAAGAGTGGTTTGGCTCTGCCGTGATCCCTTGTGATTCTGTCTTCCCACATTACTTTTCCTAAGCAACCTCCTTTGCTTATCATTTGTGCAGTTGTTGTCCCAAGTGAGAAGTTAGATTGTTGCTACTTGCTAATAAAGCACTTTGATCTCGTTTATGTGAAAGGTGTTACACCTGTGAAGATGGGAACTCCTGATTGTTCAGTGAACTATTTTATCTAATGCTAAAGTTCAGGAAACACATGTTCAAGACACATTTAAAAAATTACAAAGTGCTGAAGGCTCCAAGATTTATAGTGCTGACTAGCTCTTGAAATCAGCATTCAACACCTAAATGTACCAAAAAAGAAAGGACGTGCGACTTTCACTTCTTTGCAAGTTCTTGAGCAAAGAAATCCAAGCACAAATCTTTAAAAAGCCGTTCAGTTGGTTCCTTGTGATATTTTGAAACTCAGATGTCCCGAGGTACTTAATAACAGTCATTAGTAATGCACAGTAGCTGTCTACAGCTTATCTCAGTGTGAATAGGTGTTTTCTAATATTTTATCTTACTGCGAAATTAAGATTGAAAGGCTCAAATCCTTAGTACCTACTTCTCAGCCATATGATCTACGTGAAGTGACTTTAGCTGGTTCTGTCATCTAAACTTGTGCCTAGAGAGGGCAGAGTAAATGCTAGTTTATGGAGAAAGAACAATGACACCGTGTGGCATATCCATATCCACTATACACCCTGCACGTAGAAAGTGCTCAGCAGTTGGTAAAGGTCTACAAAGTAGTGATGGCCTATGGATAGCACCATCTTTGTGGGTAAGCACTTTCTTTTCCTTTGTGCCACATCATTCACATCTTCTCTTAAAAATGCTACAGCTTAGGCCCTTGAGAGTCCAGGTCAAAAGACCTCCACCAGTTCTGCCACTTAATATCTGTATTATCTTAAGCAACATTTTTTGACCTCTTTGAATCCATTTCCTCATTTTTTAAAACAGGCTATTAGTCACACCTACTCAGGGCTATATTGATGGTAAGTGAAATAAAATAAGGAAAGTGCCTGGCATGGTACCTGACTCATAGTAAGTGCTTAATGAATGTCTTATTTATATAAATACATATATTCATATTGTATATTTGTATATATAATATGCATTTATATATAGAAATATAGATATCAGGGTACATGATATAATTTGAAAGATCAAGTTCAAAAGACAGTCACTTTACTGGGTTATTTTATTGTTCCAGTATCTTCATGAGCTGATTAGGAATAAGGCAGGGAAGAACAATTAGTCTCACTTTCCATAAGGAACAAACGAGGCTGAGAGTAATTCCATTTCTTAGGAAAAGTCACATCGATGATTATTAGCAAGCCAGAGCTAGCACTGGGGTGGACAAAGTTAGACCACACTTTTTCCTCCTGGAGGGAAGAGTAATCCATGGCCAAGCTATAGCCAACAAGACAGACTTGCCCTGTATTTAATGACTATCCATTATTTGAAGGGCAGATTCACAGAGAAGTGACAGGAAAGGTTAATGAGGTTAATAAAACCCCATCAGGCTGATTACAAAGATAAAACCATTTGAGTAATGTATCAAACAAGCCAAAACAAACCAACCAAAAAAGTAAAATAAAACTTGAGATTATTCAAGGGTTGCAAGGGCTTCCAGGACACATATTTCAGGATTCAAATTCTGGACAAAAATCATCATGTGTCTAAATGAGGCAAACCGGTACTTTCACAGCCCTGAAAAATGAGACTGTGTCGTCAGTTTTCTTATTGCTTCAAAACACTTGATCTTTTTCCCATTACTTTCGGGATCTCAGGCATCCAAAGCAAGCCTACTTTTGACAAGCAATTACCAAGGCAGATGGGAAAATAGCCACCCTACCTCAGGGGGAGTGCCCCCATTTTGTTTTGCTTGAAACATCACTAGCCATGAGGAAAATAATTCTGCTTAAAAAACTATCTACATTTTCAATAGCACCACCTTTCCCAAAGTCCTAGAATGTTGATGGGTAATGCTCCTACCTAGCTGCTTTTAATGTTACCCAGTTAGTAGGTGTTATTTATTCAGGCTAGTGGCCAACTGAGTAAATCAGCCAGTTCTATTTAAGTAAAAACTAATGAGATTTTACTGGGTTTGCATATGAACATTCACTGCATTCACATTTTCAGAACATGAAAACAGGTTTACGCTGTAACATTACATGTTTTCATGGTGCTGTACCAGCTTAGATAACTTATATCAAAAAACCAGTATGTGATATGTGGAAACCCCCAGATACCCGATATTAGAGCCTTCAAATGTATGTGAGTTATGAAATACCAAATTGTAATTACACGGTTGTAGATAAAGGAAAAATGGGGTTAGTGCTCATAAATTATTTGAGGAGGACTATACATTCATCCTTCCCAATCACAGGGGTACTATTTAATTCCCTGAAGTAGTCAATTATCAAGCAAAACTCTCATGATGAAGTCATAATTCACAGTTGAGGATGCTGGCTTCTCATAAATGAACTGTAAGACATCTATCTGTCACGCAGGAACCTCAAAGTGGTCTCTGAAACACTTGAAGTAGTGCTATGGGATAGGCTGGAAATATTTTGCACCTTCACATAAAGATATTTGAGCTGAAATTCAGTGGAGCTTTCTTCAGCACATGCTATGTACACAAGGCACTAGGAAGGACACAGAAGAAAATCACACTGTCCTTGCCCTGGAGTGACTATATAATAAGAAAGACAGACCTAACTCCTCTCCAAGATGGGCTATGACACGTGCAATAGCACGGATTCGGTGCTGAGAAAAATGAACGTCGCTCAGTCGTGTCCTACTCTTTGCAACCCCATGTAACCCATGGGATTCTCCAGGCCAGAATACTGGAGTGGGTAGCCTTTCCCTTCTCTAGGGGATCTTCCCAACCCAGGGATCGGACCCAGGTCTCCCACATTGTGGGCAGATTCTTTACCAGCTGAGCTCTCAGGGAAGCCCAAATATAAAATCCTTTATTCATTGTGTGCCCCCGTGGATACAAGGGTATCATTAGCCCTTTGTCCCAACTGCTCAGAGGTATTTGTGTTCTAGGAGGGCCCCCCAGAAGCAGCAGTCATTTAGCCCAAATGACACGATCTACAGCTGTGGAACCTTACAATGTAATAAGCTTGTGGAGAAGCTGTCAGGAGAACCATTAAACCACGCCTCACAGGTAGCAGCTTTGTGTCCCTTGGAGACTTGAGCCAACTGACAGCTCATAGAAGAATTTACAAGGCAGGATTCCAGTGCCAGTGAGCAGAGGATCCACGTGGCCTCTCCCAGCCCAGCCCTTCTCAATGCTGTCTCTTGACCAGAGCTGTCAGCTGTGGAAAGGATTTCATCTGTTCCTGTGGAAAAAACAACCTCACCTGCCCACCTGCTGCCAGACCCCCCACTGGCCAGGCCTTGACTGGGGACATTACCCTTCAAAGGTTGCTTATGCTCCTGTTGGCAGCGAAAGCAAATAGCTCTAACTTCCCGAGCCCTTCAGCCTCATTTTCCTTATGAAAGATTTTAATCAGAAATACAATGCAGTAAATTACATCTTCTTTCAGCAGTTTAGTTTTCAGAGCTGTTTTTCAAACCAACTTCTGTGCTTGAGGTTAATGTTTTCGCCTGAGGTGTTGAATGAATATTGGAAATTTGACATCGAAGACAAAAGGCAACAAATAAGGGAAAAGGAAAATGGAACCCAGAGTTTATTGAAGGCTAGGGATAATTTGACTATGCCATGAAAGTAGCAAATACAGAATAAATTAGACCTTTTGCATCAGAACTGTCTAACAAGCAGCTTGTTAGTTCAATAAGGCTCTTGGTAAAGTGTATTCAGACTTACATTTCCCAAGATGCCCTGTTCTTCAAACCAAACTCCCAACATCTAGAGGATTCAGCATTTAGTTAAAGGGAGAAGCAGTTCCTTTGAGGTTGCTGCTTTAGCATAGTGACAGCAGGTGGACAGCTTGGCAGCAGTCTGTATTCTCCAGAGAGCACGAAAAGACATACTTGTGAGGGGTGATCTTCCCCATACGTGTTTTTAAAGTCACTTTGGACATGTTTATCCAAGTTCAAGTTATCTTGCTGTAACCCACGACAGCAGGGAGAGGTCCTTGTTTCTAAAGGTTGAAGGAAGCAGAGTCTTCCTTCAAGTCTGAATCAAAGAACAAGAGCCCCAGGGAAAGATGGAAAGCATGCACCACCCACCTATAAGAGTACACACACACAACACACAACCACACACACACACACACACACAATAGAAAAGACAGTCACACTGGGCACATACATGCTATACACATTTGCAGTGACAGCTTCATGACAGTCCAGACAGTAATTTCTGGTGTCTCATTTCAAAGGTTCAGAAGAGTTCCGAGTATTATTTAATTGAAAATGTTTCAGAAAAAGGTCCTTGAAAGATCAGGACTCACTCAGGGTTGTTTTCATGTGGCAAAAATTTAGGAGTTCAAAATGTTTCCTTAGAACAGACCAAGGACAGGCCAAGGATGACTGCCTCATTTAAAGGGTGATTTGAAGAAGCTGGGGGTTTCCCTGGTGGCTCAGACAGTGAAGAATCTGCCTGTAATGCAGGAGACGCGGATTCGACCCCGGGGTCGGGAAGATCCCCTCATGGAGGAAATGGCAACCCTCTCCAGTATTCTTGCTTGGAGGATCCCATGAACAAAGGAGCCTGGCAGGCTACAGTCCGTGGGTTCGCAAAGACTTAACTGAGCAACTAACACTTCCGCTTTCACTTTTTGAAGAAACTGGAGAGGAAACACAGAGGCAGCACAATGCATAGGACAGAAAACACAGAAAGTAAGATTCTGGGGTTACCAAAGTCAGACCCCAGGCATGCCCACCTCACTGCTTCAGCAAGGATCTAATCTAGGAAAAGCATGAATTATTCAGGCTGCCTTGGCTATGAGAAGCATACACAAACAGATTATACTCATGAGGGAGAAGCTACATTTTGGTGGCTGTGTAAATCAGGAAAAATAAAGCAGATACAAGGCTTTCCACAATTATGAAGAAAATTGAGTTTAGAAGCTGGGAGCACACAAAATGGCAGTTGAGCTGTACGAAGTGGCACAACACACCATATTTGCCAAGAATATATCTGGAGTTCCCTAAGGGCCATCTGGAGCTGCAGCAACCTAGGAAAGTGAGCAGACTCGAGAGCATTCATTCTGAAATGGAGAGTTTGCCTGAAAAGATTTTTTCCTAGGTTTCTGCCTGCAGTGCCAGTCCAAATTACTGCCAATTAAAAAAGAACGCTTTAATACTGTCCTGAAATTTAGACAATTTATACTGACGCAGGATGACTGATTTGGTCAAAGACTATAGTAAGTACTAGTAATCCAGGAATAAAAAGAGCTAAGAGTTATTCTTGTGAAAAACGGATGACACGGAGTGTGTAAATAATGAGAGCAAATGCAGCAAGATAGAGGGAATCTTAGAACATTTAAAGTCTAATGCATTACAAAGAGAGTTCAGTGCTGATAAATGTGGAATAATAAGTTTTATGGGGCTTTATCATATGCTGTAAGTTCATGTGGGTCATAAAATATGAGGAATAAAAAAAGTAGGGGAGTTGAAAGACAAGTCTGCACATTATTTATGAATGATGAAGAGTGAAATGAATGAGATGAAGAACAGGTAGACAATGTCTGGAATAATGATGACTTTGATGAGCCATTATCACACAAATCTGTGTGCTTCATAAAATATGAGGAATATTAAAGAGCAGAGGAGTCAAAAGACAAGTCTACTCAGAATGAGATACAGAAGGAAGGAAGAGAGGAATACAAGAGAAATGCACAGTATAATGATAACTTTTATGAGACTTTCACTCACCAGCCTGGATCCTTCATAAATATAAGCTGTATAGAAAATAAAAGAACAGCAAAGAGAAGAGACAGGCCTGTGTCTGTCGTAAAATATGGGCAAATAATGTCAACTCGACTTGACAAAATAAAAACAAAAATAATTGAGCCTAGTACAGCTGTGGGAAGACACACTATATAGATTAATGTGAACAAATAAAATAAGCGAGTGTAGAGTTGTCTTGCCAATAGGGAATCAGCCACCACCTAGGAAGGCATCATTGCTGAAAAGCCCACCTTGCTCACTGGTAAAGCCTTGGCAAGTTCACAAATAGCCCCATCACATTCTGCAAAAAGCCATCAGCGCGTAGGCTCAGGAGGCAATGCGGCACTGATTTTCAAATGGAGGTGCCCTCACAAACGTACCTCTGTTCTCAGCCCCTCTGGCTCCAATCCGTATGTAGTTTGCAGGAGATTTTCTCAGCTGGTTTCTACTTAATCTGTACCTAGTTTGTCAAATTTTGGTTTGTAAAGATTTTCAAAGGGTTACTGTATAAAACTAAAGACATCCTTCTCTTTTCATTTCTTGCTACATTGGATTTAAAACCAGGGACCGGATCTGTCAGAATTAATTCCAAATCCATAATTCAGTGCCTTTCAAATGTCTTCTCTATTAGAAAAAAATGGGATTTCAAGATCTCAAAATTTCAAAATCTCCCCAAGGAACTAGAGGAATCAGATAAGGCAAAGCAAGTGCCAATGTGCCATTTGCATGCCATTCAGACATTATTTACAGAATTCATAAAATGGGCAGCTCACTAGAAAAAGCAAAGCCACTGATTCATGTCAGAACTAGGAATGTTGGCCTGAAGAGCTCAATAAAAGCACTAATTGCATCAATTATACTAGCTTAACTTTGTTGTTGTTGTATAGTTGCTAAGTCATGTCTGACTCATTTGCAACCCCATGGACTGTAGCCCACCAGGCTCCTCTGTCCATGGTATGTCCCAGGCAAGAATACTGGAGTGGGTTGCCATGCCCTCCTCCAGGGGATCTTCGTGACCCAGGCATCAAACCTGCATCTCCTGCATTGACATGCAGATTTTTTACCCCTGAGCCACCTGGGAAGCCCAGCTTAGCTTTGTGCTGTTTAGTGGCTTATAGTTTGCGTTGCAGGAAGGCTTTAGATGATGCAGGAAACATCCTAGTATAACTTCTATCCCAGTTCCTCTGATTGCAATATTTTAATAGTGATGTTTATTGGCTCTAACATATAACCCAAGCTTTGGCTGGTAACTGTCTTCTGCTTTCTCGAGGTATTTTTTTCTCTCTCTCGAATGAGCTTTTGTGGCCGAGAGCTGTTTTTTTTTTTAATATAAATTTATTTATTTTAATTGGAGGCTAATTACTTTACAATATTGTATTGGTTTTGCCATACATCAACATGAATCCCCATCCTGAACGGGTGTACATGTGTTCCCCATCCTGAACCCCCCTCCCACCTCCCTCCCCATGATTTGCTGATTCAAAGAATATATAATGCCAAGGTGAAATTACTATGATTACTTTGGAAAAGTCATATTTGCCCAAATAACATGGCCCCCTTTAATCCAAGATTGAGCTTGCCTGGATACCCTGAATTTCACTTTGTGGGAAAAAAAAAATTACATTGATGCCCTAGGAAAAATCATTGCTCTTGCCCAACCTTCTTCAACCCTACTAGCTCCAGCTATAAAATGCACATTCTAGAGACTTCTTCCTCCCCATTGCCTTGGTAATGACAGAGAAGTGAATACTCCATGCTTGTGGGTTGCCCATGAACCCTCTTCTTAACTGCCAAGCTCCTAAACTTTTTTGGCCAGGCTAGACCTGAAAGTCTACTTGTTTTAGTGGACTGGGCCTGGGAGCCAGCACTATTAAGGGCTAGTCTAATGGAGACCCCCTATTTGGCAAGGATGAAACTCATTTGTTTAAAGGGAAAATCTCCTGAAATATTTCATTTCACTCAGGTCAGAGAAACAGGGTCCATATTTTGCCAGGGACCATGTCTCTTTTGCCAACTTTAACTGTTAAAATTCATCCAACTAAGTCTGCTTCATTAAAATTCTTTTTCCAATAAAAACAATTTGGCAATATGTATTTAGGGCCTAAAAAATGTTCACACCTATGTATATAAATACATAGAAAATGCAGTCAACACAATGTCACTGATGATTGCCTCTGGGGAAAAGACTAGGAACAACAGGAGGGGGGTGATCAGCAGGGACTTTAATCATATCTACAGTGTATTTAGGTATTAACTAATTTTAGTTTTTATAAATTTTAATAAGAGAAAAGTATCTGTCCACAGCTAGGACTACCTCCCAAGGAAATAATAAGAAATTCAATGTAGAAAAAATAAGAAACAACTAAATATCCTAAAACAGGTGCTGTATTAAACAAGAAATACTGTTTTAGGGCTATATTATATAATAACAAAATGATATATTAAGGAATTTCTAATTACATTGGACAACGTTAATAAACATACCGTGTGCTGTATTTAGTCGCTGAGTTGTGTCCGACTCATTGTGACTCTATGGACTATAGCCCCCCAGGCTCCTCTATCCATGGGGATTCTCCAGGCAAGAGTAATGGAGTGGATTACCATGCCCTCCTCCAGGAGATTTTCCCAACCCAGAGATCAAGCCCAAGTCTCCCACATCGCAGGTGATTCTTTACCATCTGAGCCACCAGGGAAGCCCAAGAATATTGGGTTGGGTTGCCTATCCTTTCTCCAGAGGATCTTCCCGACCCAGGAATCAAACTGGGGTCTCCTGCATTGTAAAGGTGGATCTCCTTGTAAAGGCAGATTCTTTACCAGCTGAGCTACCCGGGAAGCCCTAATAATATACTACCAACATTAAAATATCAGGATTCAGAACTATGCTGAGTATAATCCCAATTTATATTGGTAAAAAAGATATGCACACCCTCACCAAAATGTTATTAGAAGTGACTACCCAGTAATTGGTGAAGTTACTGTTTTCTTTGTTATGCTTAACCGTGTTTTCTGTAGTTTCTCCAACTTGGCTTCTAGAATCTAGTTTCAGGATGCTTTTATATTTGTCTTTCATCTTGTGTTGCAGGCGTGCTTGCGTGATTCGAGGCCAAGTGGTGGCTGTAGATGGAACCCCTCTAGTAGGGGTAAATGTTAGTTTCTTGCACCACAGTGATTATGGATTTACCATCAGCCGGCAAGATGGAAGGTAGGTCAATGTTGTTTCTGATCACTGTGAGGGGCCAATACTGACTTCTAGCCATTAGTCAAACCAGCGCTCAAATGATGCAGGCTTCATAAGCCTATCTTCCTTCAAGCTGTATCTAAAAAGTCATTGGTGTTATTTCCTCTATTCCCCATCTAAATCAAACCAAATTTCTCTTCTAAACCTGCACTATTACTCTCAAGTCTTCTTGAAACCCTAGCCATTTGGAAAGTTTTCTAGCCTTCATCTAGTTCCATTTATAAATCCAGCTTCAAAATCCAGTGAGATGATGCAGATAATAAAGTATTGTACATGTAGGCTGTTCTTCCATGATAGTCTCAATATAATTCTGAAATAAAGCTGTCCAAAAGGCTTCTGCCAAAGATATACAATTCAACCACATTAAGACATTTTTTAAAAAAAAAAATGTGTCCTGTCTAGTTTACTAGTGGCTGTACTGGATCAATGAGCACGGGCAGCTTAATCAATTCCCCCTTGATGTCCATGTAACCATAGTGATTAACCTTAAGCACCAATCAGCAAGCTGTTCTCTAAGGGCTTCCCCAGGTTCTCTGAGGCCTGGGAAGCAAGACCACTAGTTAAATCTTCTCCTCCTGGAAAAGGATTTGCTCACAAAAACATTTTTGTTGCCATCATTTAGGTAGACATTTATTCAGAATATTTGTCGATAGGCCCATGTGTCCAGCTTAAAGGTACCTATTTATGATTCTCAGTAACCCTGTAATGATGGCTTTGAGGTACCCTGGTCTCCGGGTGGCTACCCTTAAAATGCCCTACTCATAACAAGTCGCTTCAGTACTCACATAAAGAGACCTGTTGCCTTGAAGCTTTATCACAGTGTAAGAGACTATCTCATTTCAAGAACCTAAAATCAAACCTTATTTTTAGTCCTAACCACTTCAGAACTGTTAATGGTTCAACGTGGGCTATGCTGAATTTATTTTTTCAACTGCCTCTCAAGAAAAGGCTTATAGAAATAGAGAAATAGTAAGGAAGAGTTTTAACCTACTTAAGAAAAATTGTTTTTAGGACTTTAGGAAATTATATGAATTATTTGGATGTAAATTGTCTTGCTAATTATTAATGAGCCATCTATTCATTATAACAAGCTCAGCAGAACTACTCTGGGAGCAGCTAGTCTGAATATATATATATACACACACATACATACATACATATATATGCAATATAAAACTATATTTCCATTCAAATATATTATAATCAGAGCTCTCTACTAATTCAAATGGACTTTTCTCTCCGTTAGATTGAATGATGACATTTTGGTAGTTCATGTACCAGTAGCTGGTACACAGTTCATGTACCAATAGCTGGTACACACAGCTGGTCTCTCCCTTGCCAGCATTTCAACCATGTGCCAGAAATTTATAAATGAAGATTATTTCTTTAAATAGAATATGCCTTCAGGGACATTTGGCTTCCCATGGAGAAATGATGGGGCCTCAATTTTTTAGCTAGTATATAAAGGTTTCAGTGAATTATTTGATATTCAGAAAAGAACCTAAAAGAAGTGTGATGTCTAAAAGACTATTAATTTGTTTCCAGTTTACAGAAAGCGTTAAAGAGGGACCATTTGTGTTGTTATATTTGTGGTTTTAGTCTTAAGTAAAATTCCAAGACCGTCCTTCTCCGATCTCACTGTGAGAGCTAGCTTTATATAGATGGCAGATTCTAGTCAGAGTCCCCTCTGGCAGTAACTCTTCCCTCAGGCTCCACTAAGGGTGTAAACACTCAAAATATGTGCCCCAAATGCCAACCAGACTGTCCCACTGTCGTCTCTTGGACATAAAGTGACAGAGTGATGAGAGTTTCCACTTAGGTGTCTCTGCTGGTTGCTACCTCAGATTGAGTTATATACATTTCAAAAGTAGAATATCATAGGGTAACTATAGCTCTTCCTCAATTTGTGATGGACTTACATCCCAATAAGCCCATCATAAGTTGAAAGTATTTTAAGTTGAAAATGCATTTAATACGCCTAACTTACTGAACATCACAGCTTAGCCTAGCCTTCCTTAAATGTGCTCAGAACATTTTGATTAGCTTACAGTTGGGCAATATTTATGTAACATGAAGGCTGTTAGAATAAAGTGCTGAATATTTCATGTAATTGATTGAATATGTCAGTGAAAGTGAAAAACAGACTGGTTGTGTGGGTACAGAAGAGTTGTAAGCAAATGGTTATTTACCCTCAAAATCATGTGACCCACAGAGCTGCAGCTCACAGCACTGCCCAGCCTCACAAGAGAGTTTCTATCCCATATCGCTAGCCCAGGAAAAGATCAAAGTATGGTTTCTGCTGAATGCATCTTGCTTTTGCACCATCATCAAGTTGAAAAAGTCAAACCCTTGTAACTCAAGAACCATCTGTATACCTGAGGGCAAAAGGATTATAGAAAGGTTGAGGTTAGCATTTAGTTACCTAGTAGACAGTCGGTGATATGCAAGGTGCTGAAAAGTTCTGGCTTTCTGCCTCCACATGTCAATCTCACCTGTCTGCCACTGTGCCTGTTGTTCCCACCAATGGTATCACTGCTTTGGGTTAACATCCTGACTCTTTCAAAGTCCCTGTTACATGCAGATATGTTATGGGGACTGTAGAACTAATTGATAACTTTCCCTAGGAAATAAGAAAAGTCCAGGTCATAGGAACAAAGTGACGCAGAAGGAAGGATAGGAGGGGAAGATGGGTGTCTCTAAAAGTAAGAAGAGCTCTCCTATGCGGATTAGGAAAGGTCAGAGTAGCAGAAAATAGAAAAGCAGCAATTCTAAAGGAAACATGAATATATACCAGTATCTACTGTATTCTTTGTCATACATGTTATTCTATTTCATCTTCACAACAGCTTTATGAGACAGGAATCATTATTATCATCCTCCCCATTTTGCAGAGGAGGAAACTTATCCAAATTAACACAGCTAATAAGGACAGAGCCAAAAGTTGAACCCAAGGAATCTGGCTCTTATCTTCTGTGATTTGCCACACTCAACTTAGATACATAACAAGTGCTCATATAAATAGTTCAGCCAGTGATAAACAAAATAGGTGAAGAGGAGACATTCTTATAAGATTCTTGGGAGCATTAAAGGTCTTGAGAACTTTGTTTGGAAGACTTTGGAAGGTGAAGAAAGGGTTTCCTCTGATTCCCTTCAAGGTAAGAGTTTGTTCATTTTTGGATACCCTAAGGCAGACATAAGCATCTTACATAGGCTACAATAGTCTTCTACCTATGGATAGGACTAGTCTTATTGTAGATTGACAACAGTCTCCAAACAAATATGTCCTTTGCCTTCGGTGTTTTATGCTCACTGTCATGTGACTTTATAACTTGTTCTTAATGACCCACGCCAATGGAGACCATTTGTGATGGGGGAACCCCAAAGGAATTAATTATTCACAGAGCATTCTATTGGGTCTTGCAATAGTGTTAGCTATAGACAGTGATTATTATATGTAATATCTAGGTGGGAAGAGGAGAAACAGAACCTCTGTGTGTGTGCATATACACGTGTACATAAACATGCATATATGTACATATATATATTTGTTGTCATCCAGGCACTAAGTTGTGTCCAACTCTTTGCAACCCCATAAACTGCAGCACTCCAGGCCCCTCTGTCCTCCACTATCTCCCAGAGTTTGCTCAAATTCACATCCATTGCATCAGTGATGCTATCTAACCATCTCATCCTCTGCCACCCACTTCTTTTGCCTTCAATCTTTTGCAGCATCAGGGTCTTTTCCAACAAGTCGGCTCTTCGCATCAGGTGGCCAAAGTGTTGGAGCTTCAGCATCAGTCTTTCCAATAAATATTCAGGGTTGATTTTCTTTAGGATGGACTGGTTTGATTTCCTTGCATTCCAAAGAACTCTCAAAACTCTTCTCCAGCCCCACAGTATATATATATATATACATATATACATACACAGTATATATACATATATATACACACACACACATATACACAATTCAGTTGGCCCTTGAACAACATGGGTTTGAACTGCATGGGTCCATATACAGATTTTTTTCAATACATATGTATTATCATACTACATGATTTGCAGTTGGTTGAATCCATAAATGTGAAACTTCAGATGTGGAGGGCCAACTGTAAAGTTATAATTGAATTTTCAACTGTGCTTGGGGAGAGCCTAACCCCCACATTTTTCAAGGGTTAGCTGCATATAGGGAGAGGAAGAGAGAGAGTTTCAAGAAATTGCAATGTGATTGCGGGGATTGGCAAGTCCAAAAATTGTAGGATACACTGCTGCTGCTGCTAAGTCGCTTCAGTCGTGTCCGACTCTGTGCAGCCCCATAGATGGCAGCCCACCAGGCTTCCCCATCCCTGGGATTCTCCAGGCAAGAACACTGGAGTGGGCTGCCATTTCCTTCTCCAATTCATGCATGCATGCTAAGTCGCTTCAGTTGTGTCCAACTCTGTGTGACCCTATGGACAGCAGCCCACCAGGCTCCTCTGTCCACAGGATTCTCTAGGCAAGAATACTGGAGTGGGCTACTATTTCCTTCTCCATAGGATACACTAGCAAACTGGAATCTCTTGGCAAGGAGTAGATGCTACTCTACAGTCTTGAGGCAGAATTCCTTCTTCCACAGAGAAACTTTAGTTTTGCTCTTTCAACTGATTGGATAAGGCCCTTCCACATTATCAAGGGTAATCCTCTTTACTTAAAGTCAGCTTATTGTAGATATTAACCACATCTACAATACACCTTCACAGCAACGCCTAGATTAGTGTTTGATTAAATAACTGGGTACTAGAGCCCAACAAAATTGACACATCAAACTAACCCAACACAGGACACCTAGGGGCAGTTACCAGGAAAGCTTAAAAATCAGTATCTGCTTATAAAGATTAAAAAAAAAAAAAAAAACTAGCCTTGAGTTCATTTGAAGTACAAGAGAAGACATCTGTAAATTTAATAGGGCAATGGATCTGATTTGAGAAAAAGTTAATATTTGTTAAGCCCCTACTATATGCTTGGCCCTTAAGTCTTTATCTCATTTGCTCATTTGCAGTAGTAGCTGAGTGATAGACCATATTAACCCCATTTTACTCAGGAGGAAACTGAAGCTCATGAAGGTTACCTAATTAGCCCAAAGACACAAAGTTAACATGGCCAAGCCAGGATTCAACCCCAGGTGTGCATGAAGCCAAAACCACATTCTTTCTCCAAAATAAGAAGGCTCCCCTCTCCACTTTGTCTTTCTAGAAGTAGAGAATAATTCTCAGGTATATATGTTCTTGTTTGGATAGCTTATTTTGTTTTTGTGTTTGCATTTGTTTTTGTTTTCAAATAAATCAGCAGTTCAATTTTAAGGAGTCAAGAGCTGAGGTTTGGGTGAAGCAAATAAGCTTGCCCAAGGACACACTTAAATCAATGTAGAATGTGAACCAGAGAAAAGGTCTCTTGCCAAGTAATGGAGGATTTTCCCCTACTATGCTTGTCTTAAATTGCTCCTGTATTATCATGAATTCAGCCTGTCTTAAACCATAAGCCATTTGGGGTTTTCTTTTTTTAGCTCAAACCTAGATTATTTTCTATAGCAAATGCAGTTCTTCAAATCCTCTTTTTGGAAACTGCCTTAATATTATAGCAACTTGACTGAAAAAGCAACAATAAAAAATACAGTATTAGCTATCCTTTTTTACTGTCCACTTATCTTTATCTGAAAGACTTCTGCAACAGGACACAATTGGTAATACTATAATAAATACAATAAATGTCATATGAAGGGAGTAGTGAGATATGCATAATTAAGTCTGATTCCCTATCAGGGCATTTTATCATTGAAAAGTGTTTTAAGAAAGTTTTTTTTTTTTTAAACACAAAGAATTGCTTATATCTCTCTCCTGTGGATGTAAGTTGCTTTGAATATTAAGGAGAATCCCATTGCCCTTTATTCATTTTAAAAATATGTTGTTGTTCACTCCATAAATTGTGTCCTACTCTTTGCAACCCAATGGACTGCAGCATGCCAGGCTTCCCTGTCTTTCACTATCTTTCCTGGAGTTTGCTCAAACTCATGTCCATGGAGTCAGTGGTGGCATTCAACCATCTCATCCTCTCTTGCTCACTTCTCCTCCTGCCTTCAATCTTTCCCAGCATTAGGGTCTTTTCCAATGAGTCAGCTCTTCACATCAGGCGGCCAGAGTATTGGAGCTTCAGCTTCAGCATCATTCCTTCCAATGAATGTTCAGGGTTGATTTTCTTTAGGATTGACTGGTTTGATCTTGCTGTCCAAGGGACTCTCAAGAGTCCACTCCAACACCACAGTTTGAAACCATCAGTTCTTTGGTGCTCAGCCTTCTTTATGGTTCAGCTCTCACATCTGTACATGACTACTGGAAAGACCATAGCTTTGACTATGAAGACCTTTGTCAGCAAAGTGATGTCTCTGCTTTTTAACACAGTCTAGGTTTGTCATAGCTTTTCTTCCAAGGAGCAAACGTCTTTTAATTTAATGGCTGCAGCCACCATCTGCAGTGATTTTGGAACCCAAGAAAAGAAAATCTACTGTTTCCATTTTTTCCCCATTTGCCATGAAGTGATGGGACCAGATGCCATGATCTTTGTTTTCTGAATGTTGAGTTTTAAGCCAGCTTTTTCACTCTCCTCTTTAACCCTTTTCAAGAGGCTCTTTAGTTCCTTTTCACTTTCTACCATTAGAGTGGTATCATCTGCATATCTGAGGTTATTGGTATTTCTCTTGGCAGTCTTGTGATTCATTCAACTCAGCATTTCATATGACATACTCTGCATAGAAGATAAATAAGCAGAGTAACAATATACAGCCTTGACGCACTCCTTTCCCAATTTTGAACCAGTCCATTGTTCCATTTCCAGTTCTAACTGTTGCTTCTTGACATATATACAGGTGTCTCAGGAGATCGGTCAGGTGGTCTGGTATTCCCACCTCTCTAAGAATTTTCCGCAGTTTATTATGATCAAATAAGCCTTTGATCAAAGGCTTAATGTAGTTGATGAAGCAGAAGTAGATGTTTTTCTGGAATACCCTTGCTTTCTCTGTGATCCAGTGAATGTTGGTAATTTGATCTCTGCTTCCTCTGCCTTTTCTAAATACAGCTTGAACATCTGGAAGTTCTCAGTTCATATAGTGCTGAACCATAGCTTGAAGGATTTTGAGGATTACCTTGCTAGCATGTGAAATGAGCAAAATTGTGTGATAGTTTGTATGTTTTTTGGCACTGTCCTTCTTTGGGATTGGAATGAAAACTGACCTTTTCCAGTCCTGTGGCCACTGCTGAGTTTTCCAAATTTGCTGGCATATTGAGTGCAGCACTTTCACAGCATCATCTTTTAGGATTTGAAATAGCTCAGCTGGAACTCCATCACCTCCACTAGCCTTGTTCATAGTAATGAAGGCCCACTTGACTTCACATTCCAGGATGTCTGGCCCACACCATGGTGGTTATGCAGGTCATTAAGTCCTTTTTTATATAGTTCTTCTGTGTATTCTTTTTTTAATTTCAATTTATTTATTTTAATTGAAGGCTAATTACTTTACAATATTGTATTGGTTCTGCCACACATCTTGCCACCTCTTCTTAATATCTTCTGCTTCTGTTAGGTCCATACCATTTCTGTCCTTTATTGTGCCCATCCTTCCATGAAATATTCCCTTGGTATCTCCAATTTCCTGAAGCAATTTCTAGTTTTTCCCATTTCTGTTGTTTTCCTCTATTTCATTGTTCACTTAAGAAGGTTTTCTTATCTCTCCTTGCTGTACTTTGGAACTCTGCATTCAGTTAGGTATATCTTGCCCTTTCTCCTTTGCCTTTCACTTCTTTTCTCAGCTATTTGTAAGACCTCCTCAGACAACCATTTTACCTTTTTGCATTTCTTTTTCTTTGGAGTGGTTTTGGTTACTGCCTCCTATACAGTGTTATAAACCTCTGTCCATAGTTCTTCAGGCACTCTGTCTACCAGATCTAATCCCTTGAATCTATTCATCACCTCCACTGAATTATCATAAGGAATTTGATTTAGGTCATACCTGAATGGTCTAGTAGTTTTCCCTACTTTGTTCAATTTAAGCAAGAATTTTGCAATAAGGAATTGATTATCTCAGCCACAATTATCTCCAGGTCTTGTTTTTGCTGACTGTATAGACCTTCTCCATCTTCAGCTGCAAAAAATATAATTAATCTGATTTCAGTATTGACCATCTGGTGATGTCCATGTGTATAGTTGTCTATTGTGTTGTTGGAAGAAGGTGTTTGCTATGACCAATGCTTTCTCTGGGCAAAACTCTGTTAGCCTTTGTCATGCTTCATTTTGTACTACAAGGCCAAATTTGCCTGTTACTCCCAGTATCTCTTGACTTCCAGCTTTTGCATTCTAATCCCCTATGATGAAAAAGACATATTTTTGGGTGTTAGTTCTAGAATGTCTTGTAGGTCTTCACAGAACCATTCAACTTTGGCTCCTTCAACATTACTGGTTGCTACATAGACTTGGATTACTGTGGTATTGAATGGTTTGCCTTGGAAATGAACCAAGTTCATTCTGTCATTTTTGAGACTGCACCCAAGTACTGCATTTCAGACTCTTTTGTTGACTATGAGGGCTACTCCATTTCTTCTAATAGCTTCTTGCCCACAGTAGCAGATATAATGGTCATCTGAATTAAATTCACCCATTCCTGCCCATTTTAGTTCACTGATTCCTAAAATGTCGATGTTCACATCCCCTGCTCGACCACGTCCAATTTACCTTGATTCCTATGCAGTGTTGTTCTTTATGACATCGGACTTTACTTTTACCGCCAGACACATCCACAACCGAGCATCATTTCCATTTTGACCCTGCCTCTTCGTTCCTTCTGGAGCTATTTCTCTGCTCTTCACCACTAGCATATTGGACACCTACTGACCTGGTGGGCTCATCTCCTGGTGTCATATCCTCTTCCTTTTCATACTGTTCATACTGTTCTTGAGGCAAGAATCCTGGAGTGGTTCACCAGTCCCTTTTCTAGTGGACCACATTTTGTCAGAACTCTCCACCATGTCCTGTCTGCCTTGAGTGGCCCTGCATGGCATGGCTCATAGCTTCATTGAGTTACACAAGGCTCTGATTCATGTGATCATTTTGGACAACTTTCTGTGATTGTAGTTTTCGTTCTGTAGGCCGTGGGATTGTAGTTCTTGCTTCTTCTGTCTGCCCTCTGATGGATGAGGATAAGAGGCTTGCACAAGCTTTGTGATGGGAGGGATTGGCTGTGGCTGTGGGAAAAACTGGGTCTTGCTCTGGTGGGCAGGGCTATGCTCAGTAAACCTTTAATCCAATTTTCTGCTATTGGGTAGAGCTGTGCGCCCTCCTTGTTAGTTGTTTGACCTGAGGTGACCTCCAAAAGGACTTGTGCCAACACGCGCCTCCCAGGACTGCTACTGCCAGTGCCCCTGTCCCCACATCAGGCCACTGCTGACCCATGCCTCCGCAGGAGACGCCCAAACACTCGCAGGCAGGTCTGGCTCAGTCTCCTGTGGGGTCACTGCTCCTTCCCTGGGTCTTGCTGTGCACAGGGTTTGTTTGTGCCCTCCAAGAGTCTCCATTTCCCCAGTCTTGTGGAAGTCTTACAATCAAATCCCACTCTCCTTCAAAGTCAGATTCCCAGGGGATTCCCAGTCCCTTTGCCAAATCCACAGGTTGGGAAGTCTGATGTGGGGCCCAGAACCTTCACAACAGTGGGAGAACTTCTTTGGTATTATCGTTCTCCAGTTTCTGGGTCGCCCACCTGGCAGGTATGGGATTTGATTTTAATGTGATCGCAGTTTCTCCTTTGTCCCTGGACATGGCGTATCTTTTTTTTGGTGGGTTCCAACATCCTCATTCTAGAGAAAACCAGAAATCCTATATCTAGAGTTCAAGTAGAATCAAGCCAGGGGGTAGCCAGATGTGGAGGTTTCCGCCAGATGGTCTTGTTCAAGCCAATTTCACTGAACAAATTTCCTCAGCTGGTGTCTTTCTTCAGATGCCATCTCAAAGACACCATCAGGTTTCTGACACTGTGTGTGACCACAAACAAGGTATTTAACCTTTGGCTCCTTACTTTTATTGAGTTACATTACAGGAATTTTGAGAAAGAATAGTGCAGCATATTAAGATGTTGATGATGTTCAGTGGTCATCTTTCCATTCTCTCTAGCACAGGGAGGAACAAGGATGTTTGATTTGACTCGGCAGAAATACATGCAGTGATTTTTTTTTAAGACAGCATTAAAATTGGTTTAAAAATCCTGGGTGAATAGCAACGGGTGATATGGATTTTTTTCTGGGACATCTACTGGATAGTGAAAAGAAGCCTCCATGGAATGAATATGTAGTTAGATGGAATAGAAGGAATAAAACAGAGAAGACAAATGGATATACTTGCATCCCCAAAGAAAGGGCACTCAAACTGCCTATTTTTTTAAACTTTAATTTTATTTTAGTTGAAACTTTCTGCCTTTCCTTCTCAGCTTTGACCTCGTAGCCATCGGTGGTATCTCTGTTGTCTTAATCTTTGACCGGTCACCTTTTCTACCTGAGAAGAGGACACTGTGGTTGCCCTGGAACCAGTTCATTGTGGTGGAGAAAGTGACTATGCAGAGAGTTATGTCAGACCCACCATCCTGCGATATCTCCAATTTTATCAGCCCAAATCCTATTGTGCTTCCCTCGCCACTCACATCATTTGGAGGATCCTGTCCAGAGAGGGGAACTATTGTTCCTGAGCTGCAGGTGGGTACATGGACCTTGAAATTACTAAAGTCATAGTACAGTAAGTCTCCAACATATGAATCTTCAACTTGCAACCTTCCAAAGAGACGAATGTGTTCACGTAAGTTAGTTCACCTGTCTGGCATATATTGTCACATCCTTTACAAGTTGTTGTGCTTTTGCGTAGTGTACTGTAAGATTTAAAACTTTTTTAACTTTTAAAATGCATTTTTTAATTTATTTTTAATTGGAGGATCATTGCTTTACAATGTTGTGTTGGTTTCTGCCATACATCAACATGATTCAGCCATAGGTATACATATGTCCCCTCCCTCTTGAACCTCCCATAAAATGTTTTATTTTTTGTATTTTTATATATTATTTGTGTGAAAAATATAAACCTATTACATTACAGTACTACATAGTTGATTACGTTAGTTGGGTATGTACACTAACTTTACGGGACTTAGGAACAAATTGAACTTATGAATACACTCTCGGAATAGAACTCATTTGTATGTAGGGGACTTGCTGTATCCATGGGGTGGTCGACAGTCGATAATGACTAGCTTCCTTTTCCTGGTACTCCTGCCAGCCCTGTAATGTGCTGCCCTTCATTTTTCAAAAGAAGCTTTCAAATGTAATCTCTCTGGCACACATTTGCAAGGTGATTGGCCAAGGCTATAATGCTCCATCTCTGGCCATGGAACAAAGCAAGATGAACTAGCTATCATGAGGATTAGAACCCAAACCTTGACCTGATGAGCACTGTGCTCGAAAGAACAAAGCTCACTGGCTCCATAGTGATAACAGTATAATCAATGGGGTGGGACCATTTATGGTTCTGAAATTAAACTCCTTAAATCTAGTTTTCTTCCACTGTCTAGTTTATGTCTTTGTCATTGTTCTTAGAAGTCATGACAACTCCTCTTGTTTAGCTATGTTTTAGTAAAGGTAGTTGTCAAGTCTACACATTTTATCTGAAACTTTTGCTTTTTACGTGTTCAAGCTTTATAGTCAGAGAGGACATATGTTTGAAGCCTCATGTTTTAGGACTCCTAAGCATTTTTCTTTATTGAGCATTCAGTATTTTCATTTCAATTCTAAGTCATTCAAACAAACACAGTACAATTTTCTCACTATATTATAGGAACATTTTAATGATAGTTTAATGTTAATATTATAATGATAGTTTAATGTCCATCAAAGTGAACTCATAAATCAGATCCAGAATTCATGTATACTCAAGAAGAGGTAAATGGACAGTCAAAGATTGAATTGGTTTTTCTTCCTTTACAACATCCCCAACAGCTGTTAGCAAAGCCCTCAGGAAAGGTTGACAAAAAATAATATTCTACACAGAAGAGTCTGAAGAGTTGGCACTCTTGTCTTTTCCATTGTTTTCCTGTGGAAAGGAAGAAAAAAAACTATATAGTATTTAATGAGTACGTTGGACTTCTACACCAATCCTTTCATGATGTCATTAGAAAGCATGGGTCTTCCTCAAAAGAAAAGTTTTCCAGCTGCCCTAGGATTGCATGATTCCTTATGGAAATGAAATACCAAGGTGGTGAGTGTCATGCTATCCTGTTGTGCTTCTGCCACCATCTAAGAAGACAGAGCCAGTGGACAGCTTTGATATCAGATACCTAATGTAGAGGAAGAAAAATTGGATAGAGTAGACAAAAGGGATTTGTGCCCTCAGAAAGAAAGGAATGATCAGAAATCCCCAACAATATGAGATAGAATATGTTTAACAATCAGTTCTACTCTGCACCAGCCTGGGAAAGGAAGCAGGTATAAGGTCCTGAGCTAAAAACGAATAAGGGCACGAAAATATCCACACTATCCATCCATCCATGCTAAGTCGCTTCACTTGTGTCCAACTCTGCAACTCCATGGATTGTAGCCTGCCAGGCTCCACTGTCCATCGGATTCTCCAGGCAAGAATACTGGAGCAGGTTGCCATTTGTTTCTCCAGGGGATCTTCCCAACCCAGGGATCAAACCCATGTCTCCTATATCTCCTACACCAGCAGCTGGCTTCTCCACCACTAGTGCCACCTGGAAGCCCATGTCCCCTGCAACATGTTAAATAGGATGGGCCCTTTGTTCAACTGTATTTGGAAAGTTGAAAGTCACAGAATACGAGATGCAGTTTCAGTGACCACTTTTGGTTGTTTAACGCCACCTGTGCTAATAAACAATAAATAATAGTAGTTAATGAAAGAAGCCAAGTATTATTTTCACTCTGGGACCTATGTTTGTAAAAGATTTGCAGAGGAGTTAATGGGAGTTATTTGCTTCTCAGTCACAGGTGCCAGCTTGGAAAAGCTTGTTCCCAGCTCTTGGTACACCCAAGACACAGAGAAATGTGTAAGCAAAATTAGATTAAAAAGTTGGCCCTCAGGGTCATTGCAAAGCTCCAGAGAAGACAAGTTTGATGGCATTAGGAAAGATTAGTTCTAGGGACACCATAGTCTCTGTCATAAAATATCACTTGCTGGGCCTACTTCCAGAGTCCTTCCTTGTAGAGAGCCTAACCTGAATACGGGCTCCAATAATGGTTGATGATAGATGACTTCACACACCAAACAAGCTTTTGTGTCTGAATAGATGGAACCCATGCCACTGAAATCCTTGACATTCACAGGGTGATCTCCCAACTCCTACCAAGAAATTTTTGAAACACTGTTGGAAAACCAAATGGTTATTTTCCTAGTCTTTCCTGTCAGGGGAAAAAAGAAAAGGAGAACTGTCCTCAGAATAGGCTGGATGTCTTGTCCTCATGCAGATTTGCTGCAAAATGTAAAACCTGTGTTCATGTAGCCTCACAAAGATTCTAGAATAAATGCCTTGATATCCATAATCCGTTTAATCCTTTGGCATGCTTCTAGGACAAAAGCGAGCAGTGTCCTTGTCTCCCTGTGCACTGATAAGGGCCAATTTGACTTTCTTTCTTTCAGGTTGTACAGGAGGAGATCCTCATTCCTTCCAGTTTTGTGAGGCTGAGTTACCTAAGCAGCCGCACCCCCGGATACAAAACCCTATTACGGATCCTTCTAACACATTCAACCATTCCTGTGGGGATGATAAAAGTACACCTCACAGTAGCTGTGGAAGGGCGACTCACACAGAAGTGGTTTCCTGCTGCAGTTAATCTTGTCTACACGTTTGCTTGGAACAAGACCGACATCTATGGACAGAAGGTTTGGGGCCTGGCAGAGGCTTTGGGTATGTTGAAATCATTCTATGTAAATAGCAGTGTTGTGTTCACAAAACAGAAAGTACTATCTGCCTGTTAATTTGTATTTAGAATAATTATGGGTTTTCTTCTGTTTGAAGGATCTAAGGCACTTTTTCATTTAAACACTCCCTTTGGGCCTGTTGACAGTTTCCTTTTGACACATTTTCGCTTCAAAATGATTTTAGTTCTCCTTTCATGATGGCCGCATACCAATGGAATCACACAATATCTGACTTGCAACAGTCTCCAAACCTGAATATTGCCTTCTAACTCTGACCTTTGAGGGGGCGTTCTTTGGGTCATGTTTCTGTATTTGACATTTAGACTACCATTTCCACTTAGAAAATAAAAAATTTTAACTTAGAGTATTCTCCATTTACTGTCTTTTATGTCTAGGATGGTTAGACTCCATTAACTTGTTACTGTGGTTGGTTAAATAAAAAATCATCCTGCCTTCCTAGTCCTTTTGACTTTAAAACCTAGCATCTTACAGGTTGCAGAGACCTTAAACAGTCCTTTGGATCTGTGGTTTTCAGATATTTAATGCCTTCAGACACATGGCGTTTTTTAAAAATGAGACTCAGATTTGTCAACCTTTTATTTTGCCAAGTAAGAGTATTTTTAGAAGGAAAAAAAAAAAAAAACCCTACCATCTACTATTGCCTGCCACTACAATAATTTCATAAAGAAGGGAGAACTTCCTTAACATAAAAAAAAGGAATAGTCTGTCTTAAGAAATGATACTCAGAGAGACAGACAGATAGGCAGACAGACACCAATGTCTGTTTCTCTTAGTCTGTAAAAGACAGTGAAAACTTCCTAAGAGACCTGGCAGGTCTTGGGAACTGGAGCTGGGATCCATTGATTCTTGTGCCTTCAGGCAGTAGCTCATGGTAACCACCCTTTGACAGATGAGAAGACTATTTTTAAAGTCCAGAGGAGATGTTTTCATATTCTCCCTTAGAAGTGTCTGTCATGGTATGAGTCCCGTATAAGTGACCTATATTTCTTAAGACTACCGTGTGTCAATTTCCTCTTTCTTTCCAGAGGGAACCAGAGAGAGAAGGAAAAAAGACTGGTGAGTCTTCTTTGCCCAAGAGATCCTCACATATTTAAATAATTAACTCATCTCTGTTGGGCTTTTTTAGAATGCAGGGACCATGGAATGCTTCAGATTTCCTCAGTTAGTGGAGAATTATTGTAAAGACATAGGGGAACGTAAAGAAAGAACCAGAAAAGGCATCAGCAGCCTCAAAGGCAAACTTCATCAAATTGCAGGCTTGCTCTGGATACACTGCAGTCCTAGAAGGTCAGCATCTGCTCTATCAAGTGAGCAACAGCTCTTGTCTGCCTGCAGCAAGAGTCCACTGCCTCCCACCAGGTGACCCAGCCATGCTGATGACGGAGCTCATCACTTCTCCTGTGGTACTAACTACCCTCGTTTTCTCTGGGTTCTTGCCAGCTCCACAATCTGGTTCCTTGGTCTGTATTTTCCATTCAGATCCCTCTTAGAATTTCGGGTTTCATCAGCCAGTCTCTACCATTAGGCTAACTACCAGAGAGGTCATTGGCCCGCCTGTGGAGTCTGGTTCAGTCTCTAGGTCCAGTGAGTGTGGTGGTGAAGAAAATTCTGGAGCCAGACTCCCTCTCTGGATCCAGATCATCCTTCTCTACTTACTAGCTATGCAACATTGGGTAAATTAATCTCCAAGTGCAGTTTCTCCATATATTAAATGGATATTATGAAGAGAATGTTACTCCCAAGTTATTATGATGTGAGGATTAAATGAGGTGAGTGAGTGCTGGTTGCTGGTATGGTTTTGTCAGTTTTGCTATGGTCAGCATATTGGAATCACAAGGTATAAAGCATGGCACCTATGCAGGTGTCTGTTGCCTAAGCTTCTCTAATAAGGGGCTTGTTATTATGGGTTTAACAGGTAGGTGCAGGTGGCACTTGTAGTAAAGAACCTGCCTGCCATTGCAGGAGATGTAAGAGACATGAGTTAGATCCCTGGGTCAGGAAGATCCCCTGGAGGTGGGCATGGCAACCCACTCCAGTATTCTCGCCTGGGACCATGGCCAGAGGACCCTGGTGGGCTACAGTCCATGGAGTCACAAAGAGTCAGACAACTGAAACAGCTTTACATGCACACATTGTTATTAATTATTATTAATTGTTATTATTAATTATTCTCCTTTTGCCTTCCCTCACACACACACAGTCTCTTGTCTGCCCTTTTCTGTGCTTTGAAAGACTGCCTTCTATGGATCACATTGTCTGGATTCCTTCACTCTCTGGCTTCCCCTTTGCTTTGGTCAGTGGATGGCACCATCAAGAGCCAGCAGAGTGGAAGGAGGAAGTGGGCAGGGTACCCTTCTCCCTGCCTCACTGCACTGCTGGCAGTGACTGCACTGGAAGATGGCAGCTCCTGTTGAGGAGCCCCTCCTCCAAATCCCCACGCTCTCTCCGGATCACTCCCTCCCTTAACCCCTCTGCAAGCACAGACAGCTTCCCACTGTTGCCGGTCCCTGGCTAGGTCACGATCCTTGTTAATTCCCTTCACCCTGCTCACGCCTCTGTAAATAGCCCCTTCATTCAGCTCTTTGAACACTTCTGAGTGTGATATCTGACTCCAGCTGGGACCCTGGCTGATGCACACTCAAAGCCTCATATTCCCCTCTCCAGGATGTGATCCTAAAGCCTTTTATTCACCTCCTGCATGCGTGCTAAGTCGCGTCAGTCATGTCTGACTCTTTGTGACCCTATGGCCTGTAGCCCACCAGGCTCCTTGTCTGTGAGATTCCCCAGGCGAGAATACTGGAGTGGGCTGCCATGCCCTCCTCCAGGGGATCTTTCTGACCCTGGGACTGAACCCGGGTCTCCCACATTGGCAGGCAGATTCTTTACCACTAGTGCCACCTGGGAAGCCCCTTTGCTTCACTAGAATAATCTTAAATTCCTCTAACTTTTCTCCATAGGGCTTTGTTTTCCAATTCTTTATGACTTTCCTCAAAACCCTTGCCAGGTTGTTAGATTTGAGGGTTTTTGTTTTGTTTTGTTTTACTTTTTTCTTAAGGTATAACGCAGCAATTTATCCAGTACTCTGATGAAGAGCTGAACAAGACAGTACCTAGCAGAAATTCCTTGCTAGGGTTCACATAAATGCAGCTCAGCCTGACTTTTTTTAAAAGTAACAGCTTTATCAACATATAATTCACATACCATAAAGTTTACTCATTTAAAGCGTGCAATTCAGTGGGTTTTAGTATTATCACAAGTTTGTACAACCATCACCAACATCTAATTCCAGAACATTTTCAATAGCACATCACAAAGTAGCCCTAAACACATTAGCAGTCACTCTCCACTTCTCCGTCCCCTCCAGACCCTGGCAACCACCAGTCTCCTTTCTGTCTCTATGAATTTACCTATTCTGGATATTTCAAACAAACACAGTCATACAATATGTGGTCTTTTGTATCTGGCTTCTTTCACTTGACGTGTTTCCAAAGTTCATCCATGTCATAATGGGTGTTAGACCTTCGTTCCTTTTTATGACTGAATACTATTCCATTGAATGGATATACCACATTTTGTTCATCCAGTCATCAACTGGTTGACGTGTGGGTTGTTTCCACCTTTTGACTATTGTGAATAATGCTGCTATTAACATTTTTATTCAAACATTGGTGTGAATACCTATTTTCAATTCTTTGGGGAATATAGCTAGGAGTAGAATTGTTAGGTCATATGGTAATTCTGTTTGACTTGTTGAGGAGCCATCAAATTGTTTTCCACAGTGACTGCACTGTTTTATCAACCTCACTTTATGTATAAAAATGTATTGTACCCCTTCCTTTTAAATACTCCCAGTGTTGAAGACTCAAATTATCCTCCTTGTTAAAGTTAAGCACTCTTAATGACTTAGTTTCTCATATATCCATGGAGATATATGGCTTCCCTGGTGGGTCCGACTGTAAAGAATCCGCCTGCAATCCAGAAGACCCAGGTTCAATCCCTGGGTGAGGAAGATACCCTGGAGAAGGGAATAACTACCCACTCCAGTATTCTTGTCTGGGAAATCCTATGGACAGAGGGGCCTGGCAGGCTACAGTTCATGGGGTCGCAGAGTTGGACACAACTGAGCATTGAATAAACAACTAAATCGCAAAGAGAAGCAACAGTGTTCTAGTACACACACCAGTGCTGAAGGATTCATCCCTATTGTTTGCCTATGGATGTTGATTTACTTCCTATTTCTACAATTATGTTTCTGGTCAAAACTTGCTCCAGCATTCTGACTACAAAAATGGCCTTAATTAAAATGCTGAAATATATATTGTTGGTTCCTTTTAAAAGCTAATAACAGTAATAAAAGCAAGAGACAATTGACCCACTCAGAAATATCCAAGGGAGAGGGAAAAATGTTCCTCATGGTGTTTTGTTTTGTTTTTTAATATAAATTTATTTATTTTAATTGGAGGTTAATTACTTTACAATATTGTATTGATTTTTCCATACATTTATGTGCACTTAAGGGACATATTTTTTTTTAGAGTAGAGAAAGAAAATTGGCAAGGATCCCAAGGGAAACAGCCAAAATAATTTCAAGTGTGGTA
>SJYT01068267.1:33996-70609 GCA_006410635.1 Cephalophus harveyi
GTACCTAAGATGGAATATGGATTGTTTACCTTGTAGGAAATGTTCCTGATAACTTAATCATGGTTAAAAGGATTTTATTTACTACCTCGCGTCCATTTCCATCTCCACGGAGACTAAGGGAATTTTCCTGACAGTAGTAAAGCATTAGGACGAGTGGTAGAATGAAGCTGGAGAATCAACTTCTCTGAAAATGGATTGTGAACACCTTAAGAATATAACAGACATTAAATAGTTCAGGTGATAAATGGAGAGAGCAAAGGGATCAAGTATGTCACCATTGTGTCCATACCTTAATAGATACGATTGAATCTAAGCAAAGAAGAAAACACTTAGCTGTATTCCTGGCCATATCTTATCATCACTTAACTGATGTGAGAAGAAACAGAGTAAATTTTGCACCCGATATTAATAATGGTGCTATATATGACACTTCTCAGATTCGCTTCAATTTCAGAAGTCTTAGTATAGCCTTGGTAGGTGGAATAATAGCCATCACCTCCCAAAGATGTAAATGAAGTATGTTATATGGCAAAAGGTAATTAAGGTTACAGATGGCATTAGAGTTGCCAAGCAGCTGACCTTGAGATGGAATAACTATCCTGAATTGTCCAGGTTGGTCCATTGTTATCACAGAGGTCCTTAAAAGTGGAAGAAGGAGGCAGAAGGGGAGGTCATAGTTAGAGGGAAGTATAGGTATAACTATAGAAGGAACACGCAGCAAGGTGCAGTCTTGCTGGCTTGGAGGATGAAAGAAGGGAGCCAAGGACCAAGGAATGTAGGTGGCCTCTAGAAGCTGGAAAAGGCAAGGAAATAGATTCTCCCCTAGAGATTTCAGAAGGAATTCATCCCACTGATCCCTTGAATTTAGCTCAATGAGACCCTTTTCAGACTTCTGACCTCCTTATCTGTAAGATGATAAATCTGTCCCGTTTGAAGCCTTTCAGTCTGTCTGGATATCTTACAACAGCACTAGGAAACAAGCCTTGACCACTATTCTTACAGTCCCAGTTTCAGCTGGAATTTTGATTAAAACTATGGCTTGAAAGGTCTCCTGCTCTTCTTCCTTCCCTTGCCTGTTAAATGTGAACCTGTCCCCCTCAACCCCCGTTTCTGGGTGATGGAGAAAGAAGTCAGATGTAAACAAGCTGAGTCTGAAATGATGGTGAATACCTAAGTTGAAATGCCCACTAAGTGTGAAATGTAGGACTCTTTCCCATATGGTTCAGCTGTGGGAAATTGCTGTGATCTCTCAGGGCTCAAGTGTCACAAAAGAAGAATAGATTGTTCAGAGACAGGCAAAAGAAGAAAAGGAGAACCTGAGATCCTAAGGTATCCCACCAGTTTTTATAATGAAACAGATTTTGCAATGAGAGGGATAATACCAGAGTGAATAAATTACCAACAGAGGCTGTGTGAACTAATTCCTTGGAGAAGTATCAATGGCAGCTGATAAGATTGATTAATCCAAGCACAATATTGATCAAGTGGAAGAAGAGGAAAATCACCCCCAGGGTTGCAGTACAAAAATCACAATCACTAGTTCATCCAGCTTAAAGATTTTATTGTCTGATACACAGACAAGACTCCCCTGCTAAAAACTCCATGTGAGCATTTGAAATAATTTGGCCTTAGTACTTTATTCTCTGGCTCTAAAAAGGTATGATGTCTGAAAATCATTGTATATTATTTTGTTTCTTTCCCAACTCTGCTCCTTGCAAAACAGTGTTAAAAAGAATCATTATTTTTAAGTTCACAGTGCTGTTAAAATTCTAGAGACAGCTTATTTAATGTGACAAACTGGCTTGTTCAGGGGCTCTGATCTGCATCCATTATATAAATTTTGTCAAAATAATTCCCTGTGTCCGCATACATTATCAATATATAATAACGCATTCTGCTTGGTCTTCATTTTAATTAAATTAAATTGCAGTGGTTAGGAGTCCTGGAAGTTCAGGAAATCAGCCATCCACCTTTAGTTGCACTGCTATAAACAATTCTACTTTTCTTCAAGGTTATTGGCAACAACAATTGCGTAATTATTTAGTACAGTAGTTTGGCAAGAAAGAGTGGTGTTTCAGGAAGAACTAGACTTCCTAAAGGTTCATGACACAAAGGAGTCTGTCTAAATTGTGTTAGAAGAAACAAGGGAACATTAATGGTAATAGGTGCTAAGCTACGGTTGCTTTGTGCACACAAAACATCCCTGAGAACGATGCTTTAGTGTTCATAAATTTCCCTTCAGTAAAGCCTAAGCAGGCTGGGCAGCCACAAAAATAGCATCCACTGAATATTTTAATAGTAAATGGGTAGTGCTTTACAATTTGCAAAGTACTTTCACATACATTTTCTCATTTTAATCCTTAGAACATTCCTGCCTGGTAGGCATGGCACGATGAATGTGATCTTCATTTTACAGAGCGGAAAAGAGAGGTTCAGAAAGAGCAAGTGACTTGCCAAAAGACCTTTCCCAAGCAGGGATTCAAACTTGGATCTCACCATCCTGAGTTCTGTATGCCTTTCACTGCTGCCTGTCTTCACTAAAGGGACCAATCC
Source organism: Cephalophus harveyi (assembly GCA_006410635.1). Taxonomy (NCBI): domain Eukaryota; kingdom Metazoa; phylum Chordata; class Mammalia; order Artiodactyla; family Bovidae; genus Cephalophus; species Cephalophus harveyi. The sequence goes on from SJYT01068267.1 coordinate 36,550, forward strand.
ACCTTACCCAATTCAACGCCCCAGTGGCTTTCTGTCCAAGAAGCTAGCAGAGATAATAATCTTTCATCCTTTCTCTCCACTTATAAATTTGTAATCATTAACTGAGAGCATGGCTGTTTTATCCATTCAGCTTTTCAGATGCAGCACCAAGGATATGAGTTTTTCAAGGACCTACAAAAATCTTTGCAACCTGAAAAATAAATTTATTGGCACCAAAATGTGCAAAGAAAACCAGAAAATCAACATTAACAAATTGTTTAAATAAATGTCTGCTAAATGGAGCATTATGTCAGCTTGTCAACTCCAAGTCAATTTTCACATTTAAATATGAAATGTGTTTAATGTTGGATATGAGTTGTAGGTTGTATACATTTTAATATCACTGATAAAATGTGAGATATGCCCTCCAAAAAGTACCTAGAGCTTACTAGGGTCTTTAATTGATGCTCCAGTAAGCACGTTGTCTGTGTCCATTTCAAACTGCTGGTCACACTCAGTAGTAGATTACAAAATCTGTTTGGTGAATCAGCCAGTATTTTTTTAGTGGAAAAAAATGGAATGGAATGGAATAGAACATAAGTGAATAGAATAGAGTAGAAAATATCAGTGTAAAACTATTAAGAGAGTACTGTTTCAGAAAACTTTGTTTCACTTATACCTGCCCATATATGCAGGTATCTTTCCATGTGTGTGTTGGGTCACAATGAAATGACTTTCAACTGTAAGAATTTGAAAGCCATTGGTAAGGTAATATAGTCAAGAGATAGAAAAGTGAAAATGATTTGCCAAACCATATGATTTATTTTCTAAGTCAACATTCATGACTATTCAGGCCTCCCAGCCCCCTCTTCCAACCCATCTCAGGGCATTACAACCATATCTCTCTAAGATTAGGTGACCATGTATATAATTTATCATTCAATCCAAGATACTCTTGAGAGTGAAAAGGGATGCTGTTAACAGTAGCATAACTGGACACTGTTTTTGGCCAACCAGGATATATGATATTTCTACTTCAAGGTTATCTCTAGTTTCCAATCCTTATATCTTAAATTCAGGACAAATAAAAGCTTATCTGTTTAAAGGACTTCTGAATCATGGGTCTTTCCCTTAATCGCATAGCGTGATCCAGTGTAGAGGTGAAAGCACTTGCTAAGTGAGTAACTGTGTTTGAGCTCTGGCTCTGCCATCTGCTACTTAGTCAGATGACCTTAGACTAGTCACTTCACCTTTCTGAGTCTATTGTCTCATCTATCAAACTGGAGTAAATATATCTTCCTCGTGAGTTTTTATGAGTCTTCAAATTAGGTCATATACACAAAAATGTGTTTAACTGTTCAGTGTTATGCAAATGTGAGATGATATTATTTTAGGAGGCTGCGAATGAAAGTTCCAAAAGGTAGGTAACCCTTCAGGGTATGGGCTCTCTGACGTGATGAATGATCACTGTATCTGTAGCGCTTAGCAAATCACCTGCCTGGCACATAGAGCTGCTCTGTGTAGGTCTACTGACTCATTAAATAACCAGCCCCTTCAGAATAACCAGTCCATTTTCAAGGCAAATTTATTTCCTAAACCCCCCTCCCAAAGAAAAATGCCTAAATACTGCTAGAAGCTAGGAATCTTTTTTTCCCTCTTGTCCTGGGCAAGGGGTGAGGTAGTGGGGAAGGGGAAGGGTTGCTCTTCATTTGGTTTTGATGCACTAACCAGACCACAGCTACCCTGACCTTCTTTCAGTCTTGCAGAAATACAAAGCCTCGCCATCTTGCCCATATGCAGCTTGCTCCCTATGCATCTTGCCTAGAATGTTCTTCCCTGTACTTCATGAGATAAAGCCCTTCTATATGAAGAGGCTTTCCCTTGCCTTCCCTTTCCAAAACTTAAACTTCTGTTGCACCAGCTCATAGTACCCTGCACTTCCATACAAGTTATCACAATTTGTGTATGTGTATGTGTGTTATCTTATTTCCTATTTATTCCTCTCACTGGACTGTAAGCAATGTGAGCTCTGCTGGGGGGGTGGGGGGGTGTTATCTTGTTCTGTCTTGTTCATTCTCACATTCCCAGGGCCTGACAACAGGAAGGTGAAAATGTTAGTCGCTCAGTTGTATCCAACTCTTTTGCAACCCCATGGACTGTAGTGCACCAGACTCCTCTGTCCATGGAATTTCCCCATTCAAGAATACTGGAGTGGGTTGCCATTCTCCTCTTCAGTGGATCTTCCTGACCCAGAGCTCAAGCCCACGTGTCCCACATTGCAGGCAGATTCTTTACCCTCTGAGCCACTAGGGAAGCCCTGACGACAGGAGGTACTCATCACATATTGCTTATTTGTTGAAAGACTGAACAAACAAATCCATAAGGACAGAGGCTAGGGTGGGGCCCTTAGCCTGACCTATTTAATGGAATGGTGGACCCACCAAGGGAGAGGAGGGCAGTACCCAGGTCTACAAAGCCACTCGAAAATGTGCCTGTGAGCTAGTACATCACGTTGCCTCCTGTGGCACACATGTCACCCAGGTTCCAGGTTCGCTTTTTTGCAGCTAGGCTTGGAAAAGGCAGTCAGAAAAAAAAATCATAAGATAAGGTGTCAATGTACATAGCCTCTTGGCCTAAGTGTTGTGTGGCTGCGTCACTCCTGGATTCTTTTTACCTTTTCTACCTGTTCTTTCTCTTCTTTCAACTACTATGTCACTTTTAGCACTAGCATGTTTAAACTGGTAAGATATAGATCCTAAGTAAAATATTACCAAATCAAATCCAATGACTCATTAAAATGATAGTACATTATAACCAAGTACTGTAGAGTGTGTTTTAGGACCTCAAAGATGGTTCAGTGTTAGGGAATATATTGCTCTAATTTATCACCTCAATAGATTAAGAGAGAAAACTATGTGAATATCTCTGTAAGTGCTAAAAAGGCACTTGGTAAAAATTCATCACCTGATTCTGACACTCTTAGTAAGCCAGGAATAATAGATAAACAAAGCATTTCAGGCCACTGGGCAGTGTGTCAAATCGGGGAGCCCCTGGGGTCATCCTAGCCTATGAGAACTCACTAGAGAATGGGAAAAAGTAAAAGTCGTGCCGGGAGCAGGCACCCGATCTCAGTAGATAGCATTTTATCTGCGCGGTCTTTGCCTCTTGTAGCTCTGGCCTTCCCTTGGTTTGTTAGGTCTCTTATCTTTCATTGTTGTGGTTTTACATGAATCTACTGTTTTAAAAGAATGAGATATATTTCTGGTTCTATTTAATGATTTCTTTCAGATAAGAAGGTTTTGATCTCATTGTTAGTTACCTTTTAAATGTGATCACATTGCTTTTATATATTCCTTGAGTTCATGAAGGAAACATAAATTTCTCACACCATCAGACTACCTTTAATTATATATTGCCCTCATAAATGCAACCATTATGAATTCTGAAGCCTTAGCCCGAAGCTGTTGAAAATCATCTGCTTAATCTTGTCATATTTTGCACATCAGCTTCATTGCATGGCATCTTTACCTTGGCTATTTAATGTCAATCTCCCATCCCAGCCCTTATAGGTGAAGGTCACCATCACTAAATTGGGTTTCAGGGCACTGTGGCCCTCCACCTTCTTGTAGTCCCCACATTATACTAATGCTGCTGCTCTGATAAATAGAATGAGATTCAGTGACTATTTTTCTAATGTCAAATGGCTTTGGGGGAGCAAGCTGCAGTCTTTCTTTATAAGCCAGTAGAATAAAGTCTTCTTTAGAAGTCACTGTAATATTTGCAAGATGACTAACAGTGAAGTCAGAGCTGCAAATCCTATGACCAGAGGACAGAGTCCTCTACAAAAGTAGCAAGTCCTGTCTTGACAGTCAGTGAGTCTTGGTGGAGGAAAATCCCATTTTATATCCCATTTATATAAATCCCCCAAATTTGTATCTCTGTGTCGAGGTGAGGGAGAGAATACAGGAAGACAGAAATCCAGACAGAATTAAGGGTATCACAAGAGAGGCGGTCACTTGGTTCAGAGAAAGTATTCAGCCATATGAATGGCTCTTTCTCAACTGCCTTCCCAATAAGTCCACTCCAGCATGGGACGTACCAGCCCCAGGGAAGTATAGTCCACCCTCCATCCCCACGTATCTCCACTCACAGCCAGACTAGTCTGTCCTCTAGAGGTCCTCTGAGATGTTGATGGGTAATTATTCTTTCCTTCCTATTATACACTATTCTTCTTGACCCCCAGTCCAGAATGCCAGAGGCTGAATTCGTGGCCTCCACCCAGCTGTGTTGATGATCAGATGTGATAGGCACCAGGCCGCCGGGGAGACAGTAGTGGGTCCAGTCTGCTTATTTAACTAAGACTCAGCTGTCACAGCACCAGGAGGAGTGTAGTGTCAGGGCTCAGCAGTTTTGGTGCCAGCCCTGAGTAGCCCTTTTCCCCCCACATTTCATTATATGAAAAAGAAAAGGCGTTGAGTGCATTCCAGTCTGCTTTCATGAGAGGAAGTCTACGACTGGTTGCTACTGCCTTTGCGAGCTCCTTGTGCATTTAGCCAGCAGCTCTGCTCCATGGGGTGATTCGTCTGCTTCTCATACACGGATTGCAAGTTCCAGGATTCTGTTCAAGTGGGCTGCTGTCAGAAAGAAACCTTGCCTTGTTACTCTGAGCAAGGAGCCACATACAAAAATATCCCGACACACAGCCATTCTCATTAAAGTCAGTTGGAATTTTGGACAAGTCTTCAGTATAAATTATAACTTTATTAGCTCATAGAGCTTTCTTGCGAGAAAGTAAATCTAATAAAAATTAGAAGGAACTTATTAAGTGGCTGCCTTGTTGCTATTTGCTATGACAAGGGAGAAAAGTAATATAATTGTGGGGTGTGCAGCCAGTGCACTTTTTTGTTGTGGGCTAGAGAGCAATTCAGATAGGAGGAAGTGAAGAGGATGTCTCATTACCACTGTGCTGAGGATACGTAATAGAAGCATTTCCTGCCACAGAGTTGGGAGGATCTTTAACTGTTACGGAGATGGGAAAATCAGACTCCAAACCACCGTCAGAGGTCACCAGGGCACACTACTTATTTGCAAAACTTGCACAATCACCTTCCGGAGAAGAGATTTTAGGGGCACACACCAGGCTTAAAATATACAAAAGGCAGATCCTGACAATGGTAGGGAAGGAGATGATGGTCTGGAGCTTGTAATTATTATGATGATTATTTATTAATCAAGACTTTTCAGTGTTGGCAAGAGAAGCAGAAACCATGTTATTCTTCATACCAACATGGCCTGATTTTTCCAACATGAGATATAGGGGTTTGATTCCCCAACTTGAACTGATGAAATACAATCTTGAAAGAGTGCACTTTAGAATCATAGAGTGAAATGCTAAAGGGGGACTGTAAGAACTTTAAGAACTGTCTAGCATAGGGACTTCCTTCATGGTGCAATAGTTAAAACTCCACACTCCCACTGCAGCGGCTACGGGTTCAATCCCTGGTCGAGGAATTAAGATACCACATGACATGTGGCGTGGCCCAGAAAAAAAGAAAAAGAATTGTCTAGTACAGCAGTCTTTGATCTGATATCTTTATTTAGATTTCAGGAGGTCAGTGAACCCCCTAGAAATATATACAAAATTGTGTGTCCATATGCATTTTTCTAGGAGAACGATCCATAACTTTTATCACATTCATAACAAAAGGTTCCCTGATTCAAAAGGGTCTAAGAACCACCAATTCTAGTCCATCCTCTCCACCTGTCCTTTGTTACAAATGAAGAACAGAGTTGAAGAATCATATGCCAACGACCATATAGCTCGTTAATCGCAGACCCAGGAACTGAAGTGTTTTCTGACTCTTAGGTTTTTTCTGACTCTCCTAACATCAACTCTTTCCACTAGAGTTGTTTTAGCAAAGCACTGGGGCCATCATAAGATATTAAGGAGATTGTAGACAGCAGTGATTTGTGCCACATGTGTAACCTGAACTAGATTACCTGTGAGATCCTTTGCATCACTGAAATTCTGTTTCTATCCATCTTCATACAGAACACCATTGACACAGATGATCCCAAACTAATTTCCTCTTAGAAATCATTTCCATTTTGTCATTAGTCTTTCCTGCTCCCCATTGATCTCCCTTGCTAATAGAGCTTGGTTAGGGCTAATACTGAAATGAGTTTGCATTCCAAGAATCCTCACCAGCTGATGGCAGGGTAGAAGGGCATCCCCATCAGGACTAGCTACATAATTTGCAGGGCCCATTGTTAAAGAAAAATACCCAGCCCTTTGTTTAAAATAGATTAAGGATTTCAAGACAGTGATAGCAGAGCATTAAGCCAAGGGTGGGGCCCTTCTAAGCAGAGGCCCCTGTGTGACTGCACAGGTCACACACCCATGAAGATGGTCCTGATCCCTGTTAAAGCTTCGATGGAGCAGAGACAAAGAGAAGTCAGTCTGTGGTTTACAATGGCCACACATGACCCCCAAAGTTAGCAAGTGTGTATTCACAATCATAAGGAGTTGGCTTATCTATGTTTGTGCTTGCACACACACATGCTTGCCTGCTGTTGCTCAGTCAGATCCAACTATTTTGTGACCACCAACTCCTCTGTCCATGGGATTTTCCAGGCAAGAATACTGGAGTGGATTGCCATTTCCTTCTTCAGGGGATCTTCCTGGCCCATATATTGTCTCCTGCATTGTCAGGCAGATTCTTTACCACTGAGCCACCTCGGAAGCCCTTGCGCACACACACACATGCACATGTATATCAGTTGGACTAAAATTACCTCTTTTCACCTAATGTCAAAATCCAAAACTCATCTGCTTGAATTTTTCCACCTAGAACCTATTGTGCTGGCATTGTTTTAGCACATATTTTCATTACCAGTTTTCATAACCAGACGACCAAAGAATAAGTGTGTTCTCCAGGGGCGTCTGAAGAGTCAGGTAGAGTCAGGTACTCAAAAGCAATGGCAGACAACCAGCTAGGGATATTTTAAGCTGCCAGAAAGGGGGGAAGGAGCTTCGAAGTATGCAGTGTAATGAGCTGATAGTCTCAGGCTTAGAACATTATGAGGACACAAAGCATTTTAAACTCAAAAATCAGAACTCTGGGATTCCAACAGGTAAGCAGGTTTGCCAACTGAGAAGATGATTGGGTCTTGGTCTACTCGAGTTCTGCATGTTTCAGTAGAGCAAAGACACCCACGCTGGGCCATTCTGCACTTCCCATTTTAGCTGCATACTGGGGTTCCCAGTTTAATGTACAACATCTGTGTTTCAGAAGGGTTGAAGCCAAATGTTGGGTGATGTCCCGTTGGTTAGAAACCAAAATCTAACATGCACAAAGTGGAATTTACACTCGAATGGCTTATAACACTCTAAGCAAGCTCAGACTTCTCAGCAAACTAAAGGCCAGTTAGCATGGAAGAAAATATAAATGGGCGAATTGATTTTTATTAGTCTTAGGTGTAGTGAGGTGTTGTATAAGTGACCCAGTACTCCAATGCCCACTTTCTAAGTGTATTTTACACTCCAGAGAGATCAGAAAAAACTTTTCCTGCACTTCTCCTACAAAGGTAAAGAAAGAAATGGTATCACCACAGCTTAAGACTCCAGAGGGCTTATTTCTTCAGTTTTACAACACAGCCTTTTACCCAAAAGCCCATACAGAAGCTCGATGTCCAAAACGTACCTAATGACAGCCTCAGTGAATCACTCATTTGTGTATGTATCCAATATGTACTGACTGGTCATTTTTGGATGCCCAGGGCTTCCAAAAGGTAAAAGGTAATTGTTGTTGTTTAGTCACTAAGTGGTGTGTGTTTGGCTCTTTGCGACCCCATGGACTGTAGCCCGCCAGGCTTCTCTGTCCATGGGATTTCCCCAGGCAAGAATACTGGAATAGCTGGCCATTTTCTTTTATTAGTGGTCAAATTTCAACCCAAATCAGAATTCAATAGCAAATGTGGTATCCAGAGAATTATCAACTAGTGCCAAAAAAGAAGCAAGTCTTTTTAAATATTCTAAAGCATTATTAACTCTTTGTTTGCAGTGTCTGTGGGATATGAATATGAAATGTGCCCAGACTTTATTCTCTGGGAGAAAAGGACAGTTATCTTACAAGGTTTCGAGATGGATGCTTCTAACCTAGGGGGCTGGTCGCTGAATAAGCATCATATTTTGAATCCTCAAAGTGGTAAGCACATTTTAAAATATTCATTAATATTGTTTTCCTAATGCTATATACATATATATATATATATAATATTTACTGCAGAAAATTTGGAAAAGTACAAGAAAAAAATTATTTATAACTCCACCACCTGGAGAAGACCACACTATATTTCTTTTCAAATGCAATCATCTGATTTCAAATTAGTGCTAGTCAAGTGAGACCTCTTCACAAAGTTAAATGAAACTAGGTTTTCAGAATCATCTATCATTACTGCTCTGGCCTAAATGATTAACCAGCTTATCCAACCTTGTAGCCAACTTTTAACAACTGGAAAAATAAATTGCCGTATTTTGTGTGATCTAAGACATCATTGATTATAAGTATGTGTGTGCTTAGTTGCTCAGTCATATCTGACTCTTGCAACCCCATAGACTGTAGCCTGCCGGGCTCCTCTATCTGTGGGATTCCCCTGGCAAGAATACTGGAGTGGGTTGCCATTTCCTTCTCCAGGGGATCTTCCCCACCCAGGGATTGAACCCGGCTCTTCTGTATTGCAGACAGACTCTTTACTGACTGAGCTACAAGGAAAGCCCATGATTATAAGTATACCATTATTTTATGGAAAATACTGCCAGTTAAACAATGACACACATTGTTTGCAAGATACATGCTTACTCCAGAGATGTTAAAATGGGAAGCATCTTAGAATTAATGAATCATATGTGTCATACAGTTTTCAATGGGCTTTAGTGAACTCTGTCCCATTTTAAACACAACAACCCTGCAGTGTGGCCTTAACCTCATTTAAAAGGTCAGGAATTCAAGGCTGAGTCACATGACTTTCCCCCAGGGCTCACAGTAAGTAACCAGAGCCATGTATTCTCTTTACACCAGTTTTTTGATTTTTTTTTTATCCATATAAATGTCAGTATATGCAGTAAGAAGCAAGGTATTGAGTAAAGGGATAGCAATGGATAGTGGTGAAAAAGAGGTAGGAGGAACACAGGGAAGAAGAGAAAGAATCTGGAGAAAGAGTACAGCTCTGGACTTCACTTAGTTTTAAGCCTCCTGAGTCCTGGACTTGGGAAAAGCAGGTCAAGCAGTGAAAATCCATACGTGCTCATCTTCAGTCTTTGCCTTCTTTGGACCACACTTCCTGCTGTCACTGTCAGCTCATTTGCAATTTTGATGTTAAATCAGGAGAAACCATAGGTGGCCCTTAGCCCATGCTTCTCTCAGGCAAACTGATTTTGCTCCTCTGGTTATAAGGCTTCATCCAAGTTCCTTCACCTCCTTTGCTGGGAAACCTATCATTGGTGTTTCCACCCAGCATCATTTGAACATCTGCTGGTAAGTTTTCTTTGTGAAATCATATTCCTTTTCATCTAAAGAGGCAGATTCTGAGCAGCCTTTAGTAGGATGTTGTCTTGTTGGGGACGTGAACGTACTGAGACAACTATACCCTTCCATCCTTGTATCCATCTGACCTTTGGGAAACAGCTGGCTAAGGCAGGGTTCTCTTGTAAGGCCATGAACTGACCAAGGCTAAGAGATCCATTTTATAAGCACACCTCTGGTCTTATTCATGTGCACTGTAGTTGAATCAGCCAAGCCGACCAGCCCCACAGGCTAGGAACTTTTGATCACCTAAGCTAACCAGGTTTGCTTCAGCCATAGCCTGAGACCACTTACCAGAGTTCCAGTGTAGGACCCCGGAAGGTGAAGGAATCCACTGCCATATGCCTCCCATTACATGTCCTTCCCCTCTTTCAAGGAAGACTGTGAATTCCCCTTCCAACTATTTGTTTCTTTAAGAGCAAAGATTCAGACACAGATATAAAATGTCAACCCTTTTTCTGTTGTCAAAAGGAGAATCACAGTTTCAAAAGTATAAAAATAAAAGGGCAGATGCCAGTTATTAAATTATTAGGTTTTTTGTTTTGATTTGAAAGAGTTTGACATTTTAAGCAGCCGTTTCTTTTCCACTCACTTTTATTGGCTGGTATGGATTGTCTCTTTCAAATGCCTGTCACTGACATTAAACACAAAGTGGAAATGACCTCAGTCGAGCCAGTCCCCAGCTGTGTGCTCCTGGTCCTATATTCTCTTACCATTTGAGGCTGAAAAATTCAGAACAGATGGAAGCCATTCAGAAAGTTGGCTTTGGGGGACCCCTGATTTCCACAAATGTGTTCTTTCCACCTCTAATCCACCAGTAATTCATGTTTAAGGTAATAGGTATCAAGTTACTTCTGAGAATCTTTTTCACAGCTTTATTGGAGTATAATTTATACACCATAAAATTCACCCATTTTAAGTGTACACTTCAATAATTTTTAGTAAAGTGTGGAGTTCTGCAACCGTCACCACCACAGAGTTTTAAAATATTTTTATCACTCCAAAAGATCCCTGGTACTCACCCCAGTCCCACTAAATCTACTTTGTCTGTTTCTGAGAATTTTATCCTGAGAAAGAAACCTTACTTAAGACAGACTTATTTAAAGGAAGATTTGTTCATTTTATCCACGGCTCCCCAACCTCCAGGATCTAATGCCTGATAATCTGAGATGGAGCTGATGTCATAATAATAGAAATAAAGTTGCACAGTAAATATAATGTGCTTGAATCATCCTGAAACCATTCCCCCTCTTCCTCCAGTCCCTGGAAAAATTGTCCTCCATGAAACCGGTCCCTGGTGCCGAAAAGGGTGAGTTGATATTATCTTTATCAGCTCATTTGTAGGCACACAATACGGTGTGCCTACACACACATAAGACAGGTCATGCCTGCCACTGCCTTTCAGCTTGCCCTTGGACACCAGCACCTCTCTTGGGACATATTGGGAGTCTAAATCCTACCCACAAAGGCAGTTTTGGAAGCAGGAATGATGAGTGTGAAGGAGCAGCTTTGAGAGGACCAATTAGAAAGCAACGCACTCTCCCCGGGCAGGTCAGACAGTCTTTTCTGACTGATTAAGGCCAGAGCCTAACTCTTTAGGCACCCTGCTTTTTTGATCTGAGACAGATAGCAGATTAGAAACAAGAATCTATCTTCCCCCAGTTTCTTCTCACTGGTTAAAAAGACACCTGTAATTAAATTGGATGTCTGCTGCCATTCAATTCTGCAGTTTTTCTTTGCCTCCAAAATCATTATGCAGCGGGTAGTTTCTAGCAGGCAGTGTTTTCAGACCATTTGTCATTTCAGTTGCAGCAATTGTATTTACCTGACAATTAGCCATTGGTTGTGGAGCATTGTTTCCAAATATTATGTCTGATATACCAAGATGGTTCTTACTTTCACTGAGATTAACAAAGGAAACCAACTGAGAACTTGCATTTTTTAATATTATTCCTTCAAAATACATCTTATTAGTGATTGCTGCTGCTGCTGCTGCTAAGTCGCTTCAGTCGTGTCCGACTCTGTGCGACCCCACAGATGGCAGTCCACTGGGCTCCGCCATCCCTGGGATTCTCCAGGCAAGAACACTAGAGTGGGTTGCCATTTCCTTCTCCAATGCATGAAAGGGAAAAGTGAAAGTGAAGTCGCTCAGTCGTGTCTGACTCAGCGACCCCATGGACTGCAGCCTCCCAGGCTCCTCCGTCCATGGGATTTTCCAGGCAGAGTACTGGAGTGGGGTGCCATTGCCTTCTCCGATTAGTGATTGCAGAGAGTACATATTTATTTCTTTTAAGATAAATCAGTTCTTTAAAATTATGCCAGTTGAGTATTTAAAATTATTAGAAAAAAACTATCCAGGGTTCTAATTAGGTAATTGGGTGTAGTCATCTGTCTGAAATAGATCAAGAATTTCCTTTAACTTAACCTCCAAGATAAGCCAGTAGTTTTTTGGCAAATGGTTTTACTGGGAGGGAAAGTAGATTTCCATTGATCACATTGGCATGTCTCCCAGTTTGTGTTTATATCCTCTCAATCAAGTCCTAAGAGAAATATTTATTGCGTCCCTTGTTGTTCATAAGCCTGAAAAATGGTTTCTTCTTTGAAATCAGTATAAAGCACCACCCGCTGGCTTCCAAGGGGAATTTTATTTCAAACTTATTTATAAGCTTCAAAAGAAGTTCTGAGCAAGGTAACAGGAGGATATGAGTCGTGTGTTTAGAAGTATGCTTAAATTATTATACAACAGACTTGACTTTTTGGCAGAGAAAAGGAAAACTTGAGGGAGAAAATATGCCATAGGCCCCTAGCCAGTGGGGTTTCTTTGTTAACTGTAAACAAGACACCCAATCCTTAGCAGGAAGTTGACCTTCTATAAATAATGTGTGTAGTCTCTGGATCATTCGATTCTGTTTTCAAAATGAGCGTGTGTGGCAGAATAAACTGGAAAGGAGGCAGCAGTAATTGATCAAGATTTCCAGGAACATAAACAAAATATTTTCAAAGCAACCTTTTGCAGAAGAATTGGTGTTAAATCATTGTTGCTAGATGGTATGCCCCGGTTCTATGTAATGGAAGGTTAAACAGATTCTTGAAACAACAAAAACACCCTTCAAAATGATCTATTTTTCCAGGGCAATACAAAAGGGGTTTGCCCATTTTTGTTTTGATTGCTTCAGCTTTAAACAGGAATGGTAATTTCAGTACACGGGCACTTTAGTACCTTGCATGAAAGCAAGACATCAATTGTTGAGATGTAATCAGAAAGTACATTGCCTTATGTTTTATTTCCTTTAATCATTCTTCTTCTTTGATGGAGTACTGGGCTTTCTAATAGAAAAGAGGAGTTTTAGAATTGCAGGCTTAGAAGAATGGTTTAGAATAGCCATCTTCAGTTTTTAAATTGCCAGGAGCCTGGTAATAACATGTCATTTTGAAGGTAATTGTTAACTGTATCATTATATTGATATAAAAAAATGGATATCTATCTGTGAAAATAGATGTTAATAGAAAATCTGGTATTTCCAAGCCAATAATTGGAAATATTTTTGAATGATATACCCTGTAGTGCATTGCTGGAATACTGACATGCTAAACAGTTGGTTTCCTCATTTATTGAAGAACATATCATAGTCTCATTGGTAGGATATTCAGCGAGCGATCATCAGGAGATTTCTTTTCAATGATGTTGTGCAACTATCATGCCAGTTCTCATTCACTTTCTCCCAATTCATTTAAATTGTGATATTGATCACACTGCAATTAAGTGTTTTGGGGGAAATGAAATTCTATCCTATTAATCTAACTTAATTAACTATTCTAAATCTTGAGAAATTTCTTCACTGCCTATAAAGTTATTAATAAAATTAATAAGAAATTAGTGAGCCTCAAGATATCTATCTCATGGTTCTGCAATAAAAGAGCAATTTGTTGGGGCATGAGCTCATAGGTGCTCCTGCAGATATGTTGGGGAAAAAAAATAGCCAGAAATCACCTTGGGAGAGAAAGTAAAATTACTTGAGATTTGAAATCCAAAGCCTATATAAGTATGGCATTTCTGTTTCCAGGTTCATATTTGGTGCCATGGCTTTGTGCATGTTTTACCCTCTTAATTTTTACCAGTGACATTCCTATTTCAGAGTGATCAATGGTTTCTATTGTAGAACTGTGGGACCAAAAGTTGGAAGAAAACCAAGGGAGACATTTCAGGAAATGTTTAGGGAGAATAACAGGCAATCCAAGGAGATAGATAGCAGGAATCATAGGAGAAAAAATAAGACTGGACAGGAGAGCTGCTTTCATTCATTTGCTGTCAGCTGCTACAGCCTGACACACTGGCATGTCTTCTCACCACATGGATTTTTTTTTTACCTGCCCTGGCTCATTCTGGGCAGACTTGAGCTGTTTAGCACAGCAGTACTTGTTCCTTGGGTTTTCTGCCCAGGCTCAGCAGGTTCTCAAAATCATTGGGATTTGGACAAGGAAACTACAAGAGACTCAAAGCCTGTTTCCAACATTTACTGAGCACTTCTAATGACTTGGCCACAGGGATTGGCACTGAAATGCAGAAAAGAGTAAGACAGAGGAAGGAGTTCATGTTGTGATGGGGAAGATGGAGAAGTCATGAAAACTGTATCTTACATGTGGCAAGTGTCATAGTAGAGCTGTGGAAAAGAAACTGCACACTCGCAGAGGAGGGGATAATAAATTCTGCCTGGACAGAGCATCCAAGGAGAACTGGGCTGAGCTTTGGAGGATAGATTAGAGTTTTCCAAGCAAACAAAATGAGGAGGGCATGCAGGATGGAGGGACCAGCAAAACACAAAAGCAGAGAACAACAGAAGCATGTGAAAATACTTGTACATAGTTTGCTGTAGCTGAAATTCGGGATAAAAATGAGAGGGTAATGAGAGGGGAGACTGAAGAAGGAGACAAGAGCCAAATCATGAAGGACTTAATCATAAAAATAAGCCATACAAATCAGGTATGGCTTAATCATAAGAAATGAGCCCCTTATCCCATAAAGCAGGGGTCCCCAGTACGGGGTGTGGCCTGTTAGGAACTGAGCCACACGGCAGAAGGTAAGCAGCAGGCAAGCGAATAAAGCTTCTCCTGCCTGGAGTGAAGCTCCCCATCTCTCACATTACGTCTGGGCTTCGCCTCCTGCTCAACAAACTCAGTAAATGTAATGCGCTTGAATCATCCTGAAACCACCCCCCATTCTTGCCCCCATCCATGGAAAAATTGTCTTCCATGAAACCGGTCCCTGGTGCCAAAAAGGTTGGAGACTGCTGCCATGGAGCATATGGAACTACTGAAAGGTTTTAATCCACATATTGAAATAGTCTTTATTTATTTTTAATTGGAGGATAATTGCTTTACAGTATTGTGTTGGTTTTTGCCATATGTCAACATGAAATAACCTTTACGGCAGAAATATGGACAATAGTTTGGAGATGGGTATACACAGAAACCAAGAAACTAAGAAGTTAAGAAAAACTGAACTAAAGCAGCATAGTAAGAACAGAGACCATGGAACTGGTTCAATATATTTGAGGAGATAGTGGAGGTTTAGTAATTAATTGGGGCTAAAGAATGAGGAAAAGAAGAGCCACAGTGGTGCCCACATTCCCAACTTGAGTAACTACATGCCTGGTGATACCACTCAGAAGATCAGCAGAGAACACAGGAGAAAGAGCATGGTGTGAGGGGGTGGAGCAGTACAGAAAAATAATGAGTTCAGTCTTTTTTTCTTTCTCTTCTCTTTTTTTTAATTAATTAATTTAATTGGAGGCTAATTACTTTACAGTATTGTGGTGGTTTTTTGCCAATACATTGACATGAATCAGCCACAGGTATACGTGTGTCCCCCATCCCAAACCCCGCTCCCACCTCCTTCCCCATCCCAACCCTCTGGGTTGTCCCAGTGCACTGGCTGTTTCATGCATTGAACTTGGACTGGTCATCTATTTCACATGTGGTAATATACATTTTCAATGCTATTCTCTCAAATTATCCCACCCTTGCCTTCTCCCACAGAGTCCAAAAGTCTGTTCTTTATATCTGTGTCTCTTTTGTTATCTTGCATATAGGGTCATCATTACCATCTTTCTAAATTCCATATATATGCATTAATATACTGTATTGGTGTTCTTCCTTCTGACTTACTTCATTCTGTAAAATAGGCTCCAGTTTCATCCACTTCATTAGAACTGATTCAAATGTGTTCTTCTTAATAGCTGAGTAATATTCCATTGTGTATATGTACCACAGCTTTTTTATTGATTCATCTGCCAATGGACATCTAGGTTACTTCCATGTCCTGGCTATTGTAAACAGTGCTGTGATGAACATTGGGGTACACGTGTCTCTTTCAATTCTGGTTTCCTCAGTGTATGCCCAGCAGTGGGATTGCTGGGTCGTATGGCAGATCTATTTCCAGTTTTTTGAGGAATCGCCACACTGTTCTCCATAGTGGCTGTACTAGTTTGCATTCCCACCAACAGTGTAAGAGGGTTCCCTTTTCTCCACACCCTCTCCAGCATTTATTGCTTGTAGACGTTTTGATAGCAGCCATTCTGACTGGCATGAGATGGTACCTCATTGTGGTTTTGATTTGCATTTCTCTGATAATGAGTGATGTTGAGCATCTTTTCATGTGTTTGTTAGCCATCTGTATGTCTTTGGAGAAATGTCTGTTTAATTCTTTGTTCCATTTTTTGATTGGGTCATTTATTTTTCTGGTATTGAGCTTACAGGAGCTGCTTATATATTTTTGAGATTAATTATTTGTCAGTTGCTTCCTTTACTATTATTTTCTCCCATTCTGAAGGCTGTCTTCACCTTGCTTATAGTTTCCTTCATTGTGCAAGAGTTTTTAAGTTTAATTAGGTCCCATTTGTTTATTTTTGCTTTCATTTCCATTACTCCAGGAGGTGGGTCATAGAGGATCTTGCTGTGATTTATGTCAGAGAGTGTTTGCCTACTGAGTTCAGTCTTAAACTTGTTGAGTTTGGGGTACCAGTGGGACATCCAAGTAAAGAGATGTAGTAGGAAATTGCATGTCGGGTGAGAATTCTGGACAGGAAAGTTTCAATGTAGAGCTATGGGAGTTAAGTCATGAAAATGGATGAGATTTCCCAGAGAAAATGACTGCAGAGTAGTTTCCAGCATTTTCATAAGTCAGTATCTTTTATTTCCTGCACTGATGATAGTGAGATATGATCCAAAAGAGTGGAACATTCAAGTGCTTTTCTCTTATCTTTGAAGTGCATTCTAGTAGTCTGATTTCTTTTTACCAGAGTAGATTACCTTTCTGATTGTGTTTTGCTAGGTTAATATTAAAATTGACTGATCCTCCCTTTTCATAGTTGTATAAAGCAGGTGATTTGAAGTCAGACAGATGTGCACCAGGCATCAGAAGAAAGTTAGTCAGAGATGAAAAACCAGCCACGGATGATTCACAGAGCCCAAAGTGAACAGGAAATCATTAAAAGTTAGTCATTAAACGCTTTATTGAGGCATTTAGAATCAACATTAAAGGGACTGGGTATATTACCCCATTTCATAGATGGACAAACTGAGGCAAAGTGTTATGCTGCCATTTGTTGTAGCTGTGCAGTTAAATAAAAGCTGGGGTGATGTGCTTCACTCTCAGGTTCTTTTATAGCAAGCCAACACTCCTTCCTGCTTTGAACAATGAGAGAGAATTTAAAATATTGCTGAGAATATGGTGTGGTTATTTTTTAATTCTTTTTTTCCCCTTGGATCTAGGAATCATACATAAAGGGAATGGAGAAAATATGTTCATTTCCCAGCAGCCTCCAGTCATAGCAACCATAATGGGTAATGGACACCAACGGAGCGTAGCCTGCACCAACTGCAATGGCCCCGCCCACAGCAACAAACTCTTCGCTCCCGTTGCCTTAGCTTCTGGCCCTGATGGTAGTGTGTATGTTGGTGACTTCAATTTTGTAAGGCGAATATTTCCCTCGGGAAACTCCGTTAGTATTTTGGAATTAAGGTAAGTCTCCTCTAATCTCTGTGTTTGCTTAGCGGATAAGCTGAAAGCAAAAATGAGATAACAGGAGCAGACAAGGCATTGCACAAAGGAACAGAAATGCAGTTGCCATATTGTAGTACAGAGCTGAGATGCAGGAATAGGGCCAAAGACATAGGTCACCATGCCTACTCCCACTTGAAGAAACCTTTGAGCACTGCTTTGGAGAACCAGGAAGTGCTGACATGCCTGTATGTGTGGCCTTCCCTGAGTGCATTCCTGACACTGATGTGGAGCTCCATTCTGTCACGTGCTCAGGTAAGTCACTCAGCCCCTGCTCTGCCCATGACAAAGACTGATCAAAAATACATAGTATTGATTCTAGCAGATAGAGGTGTTGTCAGAGCCAAAAACTACATTTTCTAAGCTCTCCAGGTCCAGTCTTTTGAAGTGGTCCGTTCATCAGAAGGAAAATGGCTGCCTGTGTTTACACGACAGTTGAAGGATTAGTTTTTTCATCCTTAAAAGCTCTGATCTGTTGGAAAAAATGATTAAAGCATCCATTTTTAGACTTTCTCACTCTGTTTTAGGAATTTTCTTGAGAGGACGAAGTATTTTGACACCATTTGAAAGGAATTCATACCTTTTGGCACTGTCGTTCATATTTTGGAGTTACACAGAAATAATGACTCAAGAGACCTCGACTTAATCACTTTTATTTCTCCCTTTCTAAGGATTATTGTTGTTGTTCAGTTGCTCAGTTGTGTCTGACTCTTTGCGACCCCATAGACTGCAGCATGGCAAGCTTTCCATGGCAAGATTTTCACCATCTCCCGGAGTTTGCTTAACTCATGTCCACTGAGTCAGTGATGCCATCTAACCATCTCATCCTCTGTCTTCCCCTTCTCCTCCTGCCTTCAGTCTTTCCCAGCATCAGGGTCTTTTCAAATGAGTCGGCTCTTCACATCAGGTGGCCAAAGTATTGGAACATCAGCTTTAGCATCAGTCCTTCCAATGCATATTCAGGTTTCTAAGGATATAAGGCACAAATATATGTCCCCTGGAGTCCTAGAAAAGGAAGGCATCCTGTCCCATCCCAAGAGGGAGAGACAGATCTGTTTTCCCTCCCCTGGGTAAACTAATAGAGCCTTCTCCTAATTGGTTGCGACAGTTTTATCCCTGACACATGCCTTCAGGACATGAGGCTGAAAATTTCCCTATGTTCCAGAAAACTTTGATGCCACCCTATAAACTCTTCCATAAAACAGTTCTTGCCTTGGGCATCACCTCAGTGACCTGAAAAGTAGTGACCAAGAACAGTGACTGGAAGAATAGAGACAATGATGGAGCAACGTGTATGCACAGAGCACAGTCAGGACCAGTCAAATCACATGAGAAGTCTTGGGTCATTTTCGTTTAACACTTATGATCACATAAACGTGGAAATTTGAATACATAAGGACATTCCTCAAAAGTTTTCAAATTCTCGTGCTTTCCTTTGGAATCTACCTCCCTTTTCTCAGACTGAGTCTTTCATACCTACTTAGAGAACTCTTCTAGTCCCAAACCCCCATCCATTTTTCACATTAATTCACTCCAGTTTTAATACGTTTCTTAATTATAATTGCAAACGCTCTCATAGAGAAAAAAGCTGTTAAATCCCTCGACTGATAAAAAAAAATAGACTGTAAAATTAAGATTTTATAAAGATAAAGCACATCTACAGAGTCTAAAGAGGTACTAATTCATAGCACCCTGCCCTAATCAAATGTTCGTGTACCTTGGGATGTCATACCTCACCGGGATTTGTCATTACAAGCAGTGTATCCCTTTAGGCACCTACTTACTGGAAAATCAATGAAGAAGGCCATGATGGTTGTAGCCTGGATTTGGAAATGTTTTGTACAACATTCTACATTATCTTCAAAATCCTAGGGATGCTCTGTCTACTTGATGCCAAACATAGGTGGAGCACTGAACAATTCATTAACCATCTGAATGTTTCCAGGCATGCAGATATTGGCCCTTGCATACAGACCTTGTCTGGCTGACCCCATATAGCCAACCCTATAAAACCTATGTAACTAGCTCCTATATATTAATAGCTGCCTTCTCAGAGGAAAAAACCCATAGGATTATCTATAAAAACCAAAACTATTACTATAAAGAAAACCCAGCTAAATAGACTCCTTTCCCTTGTCATTTAAATGCAAATTTACCTAAGGTGGAGCAATTGTCATTCATTGAGAAGATCCTCTCTTGGTCAAGGGTCCTTAACAGTTCACAAATTTGCATTTTAGTCCAAAGTACCTTATGACCTTCCTTTAACACAAAGTCATTTGAAGAATAAAATAGAATAACTTGGACCCTAATTGCAAAGTGATTTTCTCAGTATAAGGAAAAATTTGTTTTGAACAGAGTGAAGTAGTTTCCAATCCCTATTCCTTCTTGACTTCCCTGGTGGCTCAGACACAACACCATTTTCTCTCACTGCCACAGCTCTTCAAAGGCACAGGCGAGCACACACCATGAGCTCACACACCCAGGCTTTCACTTAGCGTGAGTCTGCCTAGCTGGCTCTTCTGAGCTGACATCCTATACAGCAGTTCTTCCTAACATTTTTCTTTAAGTTCTCAGACCTTTTTGAGAATCTATTGAATGTTATGGGCCTTCTCCCCCCAGAAATAAACACATTCATAGAAAACTCAGCCGTTACATATTTTCGTTCTCTCCCCATATCTCCACCCCCCACCTCCCACCCTAGCAACTTATCCCTGTGGATGAAGCCCTTTCATAGACTCATGGTTAAGATTCCCTGCATTTCTTTCAAGGAGAAAAAATTATTCTTCCTTCTCTACTCACAACACTCTTGTGAATGGCCATCGGAGAAATAACCTGATGGAATATAAATATATAGATATGATCATTTAGATGTAATTAACAGGTAACTCCCTATTTGATGATAGTCAAAACCATCAACCCAGTCTATGACAGCAAACATTATCTGTCATGTTTAATCAGAAACTAATCTAGTCCTTATTAGATTCACTTAAAAAAAAAGTATCCTGATCAGTAGTTTATTCTGTACACTTTGCATCTTTCACATATGATTGGTGAATTTATATATTTGCTTTATAACTTTTCCAAGTTTAAACTTTCTTGGGAGAAATAAGTTGACAAGGTGGTTTTGCTAGCTTAATAACCATTATGTTCGTTGAATTCTACTTTATATAGAGAGAGAGTTCATTTTGTACCAATTTTTGGTTGATGTTAAAATCAGTTAATTTAATCGCCCCCCCCCCCCCGCAGCGCATATTAGTCATTTTATTTGGTTGAGTCATCTGTTTCCTTGGAAACACAGACTATATATAGTCACTATGTTAATTGGTTGCATTTAAAACTGAGTGGAAGAGCAATATTGTCAATAAGTTATTACAGAAAAAAATAGAGAACATTCTAGATCTTCACTCTCTGTCAGGTTATTCATTATATAACTTAACTACTCTGTTTTCTACTTTTGTATCTATAAAATTGTCAATTTAGTATTTGAGCATGTAAGAGGATGCTCATCCTCTTACATGTCTTATACAGTTTAACCTGTTTTAAGATCCACAAATGTGTAGTTATCCGCCCAGTGTTTGATGACATCTTGAGAGGACATAAAGCTTGCCCCTACTGGGTGCCCTTCTATATTTCCTTCTCTTTCATCTTCTTGTTCCATTTTGGGCCACAATGAACAATTCTAGATGCCCCTTGACATTTCAAAGACTGGCAGACTATAGATTTTTCCTCTCAGCTCCACTGATCCAAACTGTCCCCAATTGAGTTTCTTTCATCTGACCTCAAAAATAATTTCATTTTCATTGGTGGATGATCATTTATTTCCTCTAGCTGATCCCCCATTGGCTGAATGGGGAGGGTACAAAAAAGTCAGTTATGCCATTATTATTAGCAACATGCCAAGATCAACAAGATTATTTCTTGTTATTTAAGCATGTAGTATCCCTTTGCCTGTTTACTGCAGATTTCATCTGCACATATACATCTTAGTGCTTCCTTCCAGTGGGAAATTAAGATACAATAATAAAGAAGGGAAGCTTATAAGATCATGCAGTTAAACCTGAGGGAGTCTCAAAAATATGTTCTGTGAAGTTTTTTTTTTTTTTTACCCCCCCCCCCCCGCAGCGCATATTAGTCATTTTATTTGGTTGAGTCATCTGTTTCCTTGGAAACACAGACTATATATAGTCACTATGTTAATTGGTTGCATTTAAAACTGAGTGGAAGAGCAATATTGTCAATAAGTTATTACAGAAAAAAATAGAGAACATTCTAGATCTTCACTCTCTGTCAGGTTATTCATTATATAACTTAACTACTCTGTTTTCTACTTTTGTATCTATAAAATTGTCAATTTAGTATTTGAGCATGTAAGAGGATGCTCATCCTCTTACATGTCTTATACAGTTTAACCTGTTTTAAGATCCACAAATGTGTAGTTATCCGCCCAGTGTTTGATGACATCTTGAGAGGACATAAAGCTTGCCCCTACTGGGTGCCCTTCTATATTTCCTTCTCTTTCATCTTCTTGTTCCATTTTGGGCCACAATGAACAATTCTAGATGCCCCTTGACATTTCAAAGACTGGCAGACTATAGATTTTTCCTCTCAGCTCCACTGATCCAAACTGTCCCCAATTGAGTTTCTTTCATCTGACCTCAAAAATAATTTCATTTTCATTGGTGGATGATCATTTATTTCCTCTAGCTGATCCCCCATTGGCTGAATGGGGAGGGTACAAAAAAGTCAGTTATGCCATTATTATTAGCAACATGCCAAGATCAACAAGATTATTTCTTGTTATTTAAGCATGTAGTATCCCTTTGCCTGTTTACTGCAGATTTCATCTGCACATATACATCTTAGTGCTTCCTTCCAGTGGGAAATTAAGATACAATAATAAAGAAGGGAAGCTTATAAGATCATGCAGTTAAACCTGAGGGAGTCTCAAAAATATGTTCTGTGAAGTTTTTTTTTTTTTTTTAAGATTGATTTATGAGATAGCTTAGGTTTAGATATCCCTAGTGCTTTGCTTCTCATGTTAAAATTTTAAACACACATACACACACACATATTTCAGTAACTAAAAAGTGATATCACAGATTTATGAGCTTAGTGATAGAAGAGTCCATAGAGGTGTCTGGTAAAACGTAGTGTGCACTGCATCCCTGACGGTTGATCATATTTACTTTGTTTATCCCTCTCAATAACAGAAAGCTTACTTATCTCACCCAGCAACCCACTGCATCTTTGGAATGCTCTGTTGAAAATTCTTCCTTATATTGAGCAAAAATCTGCCTTCATGAAACATCCACTAAGTAGTGGCAAATGTTTACATCTAAAACACAGAAGCCACTTCCCTCATTTACCTGAGAAGCTTTCACAAGTGTTAAGATAGGTACCTGAACTTTCTCTTCTTCATTCTCAGCATCCCCAAGTCCATCAACTGTTTCTCATCAATTATGACTGTTTCATCTTCCTTTGATTGTGACCTCAGAGTCATTTTTCAGTTTTCTAAAACTCACTTGGGTAATTATATAAAGAAAACCAGGAGACGCCATATGAAGTGCTTTGTAAGAATTTAAATATGAGTATCCTCCTGCTCCCCTCTCATCTTCTAATTTCACAAATCTATTAAGCATAACTGGAAATGATTCACTCTTTGTAAAAACCTCATGCTGTTATTGTTCAAGATGCCGTGATTCTCCAGATAGTTGTTTTGTCCTTCCCTTAAAAAGGAAAAAAAGGAAGAAAAGAAAAGAGACTACCAAATGCTTCTTGGTGCCTTGAGTAATTTGGACTTGACAAATGTCAGTGTGACATGAACATTTTCTCTTGAGATTTTCCTGTTTCTTTCACAGTGACTGGTTAATATTTCCTACATTGTTCTTAAGACTCAACTCCTGTCTTTGCCTGGAGATTGGGTAGAACTGGAATAGCCCCCATTTAGGGGCAGTTGGCATGATGAGGGACAGTAGAAGTTGTAGAGAACTCTGCTGAAGGAACAAATGGAACACAGACTTTAAGGGCTCTGAAAATATCTGAAAAATGACTGAGAACCTTCCTCTCATCAGCAACACTGGAGTTCCAAACAGAGAAACAGACTACATCTAGATGAAATAGGTGGTTAGCTTTCCAGTTTAGTCACCCAAAAGCTCCATTTACCTCACACCCAAAACATCTTTGCTGACCTTCCAAGGGGCCCAAATTGCCACCCTAATAAATGCATTCCTCTGAGTTGAGGCATTGGCTTTCCAAGAGTTCCCAACACGAGAATCTGTGTTGGAAAAATCCATCAAGCTAAAACCATCATTAATCACCGAGCATGGATTCGTTTGTCAGACTGACTTTCAAGCGAATGGCTAGCTGAAAGCAGGGCCCTAAACACAACGCAGGAAAGTTATGATAAGGCCAAGGGACAGAGAATGAGAAGGACAGTCTTAATTGAGGGTTTCCTGAAGTTGGAAGCACTAAGAAGTGGCAGGAGTGGGAACTCAGTCTTCAAAGCAAGACTCCCATGAGAAGATGAACACACAGGGAAGTCCGATCTTTGATATCAGATATTTTCTGACTAAGGATAATGGAAGAAGCTAGAACAGCATGAAGAACAAGCAAAGTGCTGCAACCAGCACAGAGCAGGCCAGGCAAACTCTCATGAAGTCTGGTCATGAGCCAGAAACTCCAAAGTTGGCTTACCCCTTTTTCTCCATCTGTGAAATGTGCTAAAGAATGGGTCATACATCCTTACCAAAATGTACAAAGAATGGGTCATACATGATGCTAAATGAAAGAAGCCAGGCACAAAATACCACACATTATCTAATGCCGTGTATATGAAATGTCAAGAATAAACAAATTCAGAGACAGAAAGCAGATGAATGGTTGCCTGGGGCTGGAGAAATGGGGGAAATGGGAACTGACTGCTAATGGGTACAGGGTTTCTTCATAAGATGATGCAAATGTTCTGGAATCAGATGATGGCCATGGTTGTACAACTCTATGAGTCTACTGGAAACTGCTGAATTGCACTTTTTCGAAGGGTGAAATTTTGTGGTATGTGAATTATATCTCAGTAAAAAGTTTTTAATTGAAAAAGAATAGACAGCCCTTTTAATCTTGCAGTTCCTGAACAAAATCAAAGATCGACTTAAAGATCCTACCATCAGGAGCATTTCTTGCTCTGAAAAGATTTGCCCTTCCATACCTTTCTCCTCCAAACTCACGGCAAACTTCAAGTCAGTCAGTTGCCAGGTGGTGATGCCCACTGATGGGCATCAGGTGCATGGGCCCAGGTGCCTGTGAGGCACTCACACACTGACACCTCAGCATGCAGTCCATTGCCAGCTAGACAGCAAACCAACTTTGGTGGTGGCTCAATCCTAAATCTTTAACTAAAAGTAATTCTGAGACAGAACAAGGTCACACACTGGAAATAAATTCCGTCATTTTCTCTTCCTCCCTCTGAGATGTTAATGAGAGAAGCTGCTCTGCATAATATGGGACATCTTCCCAAATTCACGGTGACATTATTGGCATGATCAGAAGCGGCCACAAGAAAATCAAACCACCCCCTCTCCCCACTCCTTGCCATCACCTAAGAATTTCAAAACCTTTTGGAGCCACGCACATGGTTCTGTACTGTGAGAGTCTGTGGCAGATGAAACCATGCTTTAATGAGATCCTCCTAGTATGTTCACAACTCGACTTCCTTCAAGAAGATCAACCATGTAACGGTGATTAGAGCCAGCCTTAAGCACTTTCACCCTATAGTTCAGAGGCCACAAAAATAAGCAAGTGTCTAGAGACAAAGAAACTGAAATAGGTTCAAATGCTTGAGGCCAGATTTCTAATCACATCAACTCACCCTTACCTTTTGATCTTTTGTGTCAACCCTGGGGATGCCCACACTTTAGAGGTGGCCCCTCAGTTGGTAAAGAGTCTGCCTACAATGCAGGAGAGCCAGGTTCGATCCCTGGGTCGGGAAGATCCCCTGGAGGAGGGCATGGCAACTCACTCCAGTATTCTTGCCTGGAGAATTCCATGGACAGAGGAGCCTAGTGGGCTACAGTCCATGGCACAAAGAGTCGGACACGACTGAGCGACTAATACATAAAACGGAAAGTCAGTGGATTGTCACTGCAGCCCACCTAGTCAAATCCCAAAGGGATTCTCTTCAACAAGAGTTAAATCAGTAGTTGCAGATGGCTTCAAAGGAAATCATTTTGTATCTTCTCTTCTTTCCTGATGTTCCAACTAACAAGAACATTTTCTAGTTTAGATAAAAAGATTTGTTATCTTCATAATTTTCAAAATGACCTAAGGGCCAGGTTTAAAAGGATTTTAAAACTGCAATGACTATATTTCACAGATGATTATAACCTTTTAATTCTGGGCAGATTTGACCCAATACACAGACTGTATTCCCTGGGCGAGAAGACCCATACCCCATCCCAGAGTAAGATACCCTAGGCAGTGCCCTGTGCCAAGCTGCTTACAGATCAGGGACCCCGAAGCATTCTGCTGTTTCTGACATGACAGTTCTGTTTTACCCACCCCGGTTGCTCCCTCAGAGCATGAGTAGCTGGCCAATACAAGGCCCTCGTAGTTTGATGTAAACAATGTTTTATTGAAACTTTCTTGATGCAGCAGTTTTGATGCCAGGTACATTCTATCATGGTTGAAGAAAAAAGTTTTATACTTTCAATTTGTTAAATTGTTTAATATTGCTAAATACTTGTGCTAATGTGCACAAGCCATGTCCCTCTCTCACCTCTACAATCATATAAGTGGCTTAAGCTTGGGTTGGGGATGTCTGTTGTACATAGACTTGATAATGAAAGAGTTTGCATTTTGATAAAGTGGCTTTCAAGTTAGAGACTTGCCTGATCAGACCCTTTGCAGTGGGTACTTCTTCAAAACTTAGCCCAGGGGTTCTTAAGCCTTATTCTGCCTCAGAATCACCAACTGAGTTTGTTGAAAATGGATATCTTGGGCCCCACTCCCACTTCCAGATTCTGATTTGGCGTGACTGGGGAGAGCCCCCAGGAACCTGCACATGTGGCAAGAGCTCAGCTGCTTCCAATGAAAACAGTCCAGAGAGAACTTTTTGAAAAAAACTACCTTAGAGCTTTAGCCCAGGCACCAAGCTGGATGTTCAGTCATCTTGGCGCCATCTTAGGATAAGCAGCCAGGGGACTGGGTCCACTTTGGCTTACCCATCTGACTGAGTGATCCCTATGGAGTCCCTCTACTGACCACAAGCTGAGTTAGGAATAGGTGAGTCTGGTTCAATTTGGCTTGTTGGATGATACTGATGACTCTCCGTTTGCTTTTACTTGCTATTCGTGGATACCTTGTGCACCCTAGAAACAGAGATACCAGACATAGGTAAGCAAATCACATGGGTGGGTGCCTAATGCCCCTTCCTGCCTAAGACATCACCTCCTAATAATATGCTAATAGGGAAACTTTACTTCTTAAATAAGGTTAAAGGAATAATGTAAATGTTAACTTAGGAGTTATAACTCAGGTAAGTGTTTTCCAAAAGGAGAACCCCACTAAGTGGAATTTGCTGGAGGATCAGAATGTACCAAAAAGAAAGCACGATAAGAGAAAGTTGGCAGTTCAGTACTTCCCGGGAAAGCAAAGCCTCCAGTCTCATGGCGTTTTCTTAGCTGATATCACAGATGAGTCTGTAAGTTCAAATAGATTACATGTTGTGGACTCCCCTGGTGGCTCAGATGGTAAAGAATCCTCTTGCCAATGCAGGAGACAAGAGATGTGGGTTTGATCCCCGGATCAGGAAGAGCCCCTGGAGGAGGGCATGGCAACCTACTCCAGTATTATTGCCTGGAGAGTCCCATGGATAGAGGAGTCCTGCGGGCTACAGTCCATGGAATCACAAAGAGTCAGACACAACTGAGCGACTAACACTTTCACTTCACTTTCACTTTCAAGTTGCAAGTAGAGAAAGAGACGGCACAGCAGTCTTCCTACTTCCAGGAATTTAGTTGATGAGTATATTAAGAGAATGCCCATGATGACCTTCTTGAATAAGATTTCTCCATGTTCCTCTTATGCAACCTCATGGTTTCTATTTTACCCCATCAAAACAAACCAAAAAAAAAGATAATAAACTTTAAACTGACCATTTACTGACAATGGCATATAACTCTGAAATTAGTCATAATAAGTATGTCTGTTCAACTTGTTAACACATTACACTTGTCAAAACTGTTCTAAGTTACCTGAAATTGCAAAGGAGAAAATTGAATTTGTTCACTTTCGAATGCCAATTGTCATCAAAATGGCAGTGATGAGGTTTGTCATTTGGATTCCATTTGGGAGAGGCACTTCCCAAATTCCAGTGCACAAGATCAGCCTTGCTATTTTGGCATAACTGATTCCTTAAGCAAATTAAGTTGGTTATCAAATTGCTTGCTGGTAAAATGTTGCACAGTATTAATTATGAGCATTAATTGCCCATTTAACAATCTAAGTGGTTTTAACTGGCATGAATGAAGTGATATTTGCTAAGTGATCTTTGCTAAGACTTTGCTAAGTCTTCAAGCAGCCATTGCTTGCATGGAAAACTAACCAGAAGATGACAATAAGTCTAACACTAAAGTTATAATCTTCACATATTTCAAATCTCAATATGTGTTTAGACACAAAGGATTAGAACAAATTGGAATATATTCCAGTGGTTTTTCTTTCTCAGGTTTGGCATGTTTTCACAAAGTAGAAAGAAACCAATCTCAAAAGAGCTGAAGTGCACTTGGGAAATGGCATGAAATGGCAAGAAATTGCATCTCAATATAGGAGACCTCCCTGACTGTTGGCTGTCAAGAAAATAGCAATCAGATTTGAATTTGGTGCATTTGGGCTATTCCATTTTCTAAAGGCCAGTGCACAGAGTTTGAGAACAGCCTCGCAAAGCAACATAGTTAGAAGAAGATTGTAACACTGAATTTTTTTTTGTCACTTTCAGAACAAGAGTATTCTGAAGGTATTTATTTTGCACACTCAGTCACATACAATCTAATCTAATATTAGTCCAAGCAGAGACTTGTTAGTGACCCTGGGTGAGCTTTCTATATGCCTGGGTTTCCTCAGTTGAGATTTGAGAAGAATGATAATTTCAAGTTCCCTCACAGGCACTTTGAGGATATTCAATAATAAATGAATGTAATGCATTCCAAAGTGTTTTTGTGCGAATAACATTTCTCTTGGAAAAATAGCCTATAGACTTTTCCTAAACAAAACATGATTAATCTGGTTCAGTTGAAACTTCCACAAGCTGGCTACCAAAGTATTGAAGGTTGTTTTGGGGAGGGCTGTGACCCCTTCTTTATTCTAGAAAGATCTAAGGGCACTGGAAAATTTTTATTCTCAAGGCAAAAAGTACAACTAAATATGTGAAAACTTTTACTCAAACCCATATTTAAGCAGTCTTTGCTACAGAGATGCTTTGTCTCGTATGACTGCCAAAGCAATACTGGAATCTGTCGGGCCCTTCACAGTTTATTTACAGCAGCTGGCATGGTAATTCCAGGGTTGAAGATGTCCCTGGAATCTACCGGATTCTCTTATTTGATGAAGGTAAGTAGAAAAAACTCAAGTATTCCAATTGGATTTGATTTTTTTCCAATTAAAACTATAAACTGGATCTCAAGTCAGTATTTGCCAGCCTTACTATCATTAACATAAATATGCTTAGAGGGCAAATGGCAATTACAAATACAATCAGGAACATGCCAGTCTTTAAGAGCATCTTAATTAGTCTAATGACCCTCTCCCCTCCATTTTGCTTGGCTAAGTAGCCAAGGCCTGAACTCTTCTATGTCTTAGTTAGATTCATGTCCTACAGTTTAATTCAGCACTTACTGAACATCAGCCCTGTCAGACCCTCTGTTGGCACTGAGGTAGAAAGGTAAGGTTCCTGCCTGCAAAGAGTTCACAGAGTAGTTGGAGAGAGAGAGGTGTGGAGGGGAAAAAATAGTGCTTACACCCATTATTCAGATCTCAGTTTCGAATACCATTTTTCAATAAAAGGACTAGGGATACTTGGAGAAATGATTCATTCTAGTGCCAGGGCAGGTATCATATAAGATAAACCTAGAGCATCGTGTAGTTCCAGAAAGTAAGGACGTGCTCAAGAAACAAACAAAGCACACCCACACTGATGGCGGTTGATGAGGGGCACACAAGCCAACAGAAAGAGAAAGAGCTCCCAGGGGCTAAAGCTGCAACAATTTGAGCAACAAAATAAAGTAGTATTGGATTTAATGCAAAATATAAAGCAAATATCCATGAGTCCACACTGATAGGAAAAAATGGTTGAGTTCATAAATAAATGGAGAAGAAAACATAAAGTTGTCATGCAGAAGAACTCCAAATAATTTATATAGATACTCAACCCTCAAGGAGGTGCACTCCTTACTCTTTAAGTGTTGTCTTGGCGGAGCAACTTCCTCGAAAGAATACAGTGTGGAAAATAAGACAGAAAGAGTTAACTTGCAGAGGACAAACCTGACAAACACTACCTCAGTCACGTGATTAAGGTTGACATTAACAGTGATAAGCCATGTTGATATTATGTACCCTTGATTTGATTCGATGAGAATGGCACTTTACCCCTGTGGTCTTCCTTCCCTGTGTAACTGTGAGAAAAAAAAATCAGACACATTCCAGGAGGAGCATCCTACAAAATACCTGACCAGTACTCCTTAAAACTGTGAAGGTCATCAAAAACCAGCAAACTCTGAGAAACTGTCACAGCCCTTTGGAGCCTAAGGAGACTGGAAGGCTAAATATAATTTGGCATCCTAGATGGAATCCTGAAACAGAAAAAGGATATTAAGTAAAAACTAAGGAAATCTGAATAAAATATGAACTTCGGTTAATAATTTTTAAAAATAATGCTAATACAGTGTCATCAGTGCTGCCAGGTAACGTGTTCCTCCTATCTGCTCATTCCTCTCCTTTCTCCTTCTGTTGTAACACTCCTATTTACAAGTCATAGCCCAGTTACTGATCTGACTCCCCCACTAGACTGTAAGTTTCATGAAGCAAAGGGCTTTGCTGTGCACACAAGTAGGTCTCCCGACCATAGCACAATTCCTTGGCACATTGTTTGCACTTAGTAAATATTTTTTAATGACTCCATGAACAAATACAAACATAGAAATAGTACCAAGGAAGGAATGCAGGTGAGAGATGGCAGAACCTTGGACTGCGGACAGTGGAGATAAACACAAGTAGGCAGACTGGAGAAGAGTTTAGGAGGTAGAATTTTTTTTTTAATGTTGTTTTACTGGATATGGGGAATGGCGGAAAGAAGGAGTAGTAAAGAATGTCTTCTGGTTTCTGATTTAGGCTACCAGGTGTGAGGCTGAGTGCTGTGCAGTGAGCCCACTAGAGATAAGACAGGGCAGCTCTTGTCCAACTTTTCATGGTTTATTAGAGAATACAAATACATTTTTTTAAAAAAAGTTAATATGACATGTGATCACCCAGAATAGAGGTAAGCATAGGCAAATAACTGAGCCTAGAGATTTAGGGAAAGCTTTCTTCAGAAGATAATGCCTGTATAAAACCTTAAAAGGCATACAAGAATTAATTACTTAGTAAAGAAAGGAATGTGCCCCATACCAAGGAATATTTAAAAGTCTGTAGAGTTTTTAAAGATGGGAAGCAAATGATCAGATTAACTCTGGAGGCAAGATGGGGAAAAATGGATTTAAGGTTTCAAAAACACCTCCTATGGGCAGGGCTATGGAAAATATTGCAGGCCAGAGATGATGAAGGTTAAAACTAATGCAATAGCAGGAGGGATAGAAGAAAAGTTCTGAAAGTTCATTTGCAGGGACACTTACATGTGGAGAGAAAGGGGGAGAGGAAGGGTTAGACCTCAACGTTTGGAGCTTAAATGATGTCAGCAGTACATGACCCTTAAGTTCAAGCAAAATGTCCCCCAAACCAAAACTCCTGCAGTGATAGGAAAAATGAAATTAGGAGGATCAAAACTAGTGAATGAGCTCAGCCACATATGCAGATAAAAATAATGCAAGATCCCATGTAAATATATAATTGAAGAATTTCAGGAATACCAAAATCCAGTCAAGGAAACTTGTCACCTTTAGGAGGTATGGATGATTGTGATTACAACCAAAAGAAAGGTCAAATGTAATCACTTGTATTATGTCCTGAAAGAAGAAGAAATATGGTAGTCGGCTAAAAAACAAATTAAAAAAGTAAAAAACAAGAAAGCTTGGAAAGGAGACGTTTGGCACAATATATCTGCAGCACAGCCCTACTTAAGCCATACTCGTCACATTTTATGGATGCCTTTCAATTTCCAACAGGACCCCAGGAGGACAGTAGTGACCCCAAGTGAGGTAGGAAGCCCAGAAGACAAGAAGTAGGTTTGTGAAGGATGGGGAATTCAGGAAGAGAATAACTAACTTCTGTTTTGGATTTTGAGGTGACTGTCTGAGGAGTTTCTGTTTGGGGTGACTGAGATATCCAGGCAGTAATCTAGTAGGTAATTGGAGAACTGGGTGGGGGGATAGAAAAGGTATGTATGAGAAAACAGATCTCTTGGGATTTTCTCTCCTCTGCGTCTTTCTCTACCCTGAAACGGATAGTACTGGGATATCAAGATCATTACAGGTTAGCAGTACACATTGAATTTTTTTAAATCCCAGACCCATTACCAGAAAAACAAAGAGGTGTCCATCTCCTCAGTACATAAGAAGGAAGATACATTAATACTTTCACCTCTGGAGAGAATTTTCCACTTGTGACAAAAGGCAGAGCCCAGGGAGTGTAGGCTGAACAAGTTACTTTAAATGACTTTCTTTTTCTCTTCTCTTAGCACAAGCCCTGCTCACAAATACTATCTGGCTATGGACCCAATGTCTGAATCACTTTATCTATCAGACACCAATACCCGAAAAGTCTACAAGCTGAAATCTCTTATGGAAACAAAAGATTTGTCCAAGAATTTTGAAGTGGTGGCAGGGACTGGTGATCAGTGCCTGCCCTTTGACCAGAGCCACTGTGGAGACGGCGGAAGAGCCTCAGAAGCTTCACTGAATAGCCCACGAGGTAAGAAAAATTCCTTGGTCATCTGAAGGTTTCATTTGACTTCACAGATCCCTAAGACTGTTGTCCCAGTGTGGTCCATCCATCCCAATATGCTGTACCTCTGACAGACGTCATCTCTGAAGTCTATATGGGAAGATAGGCGCACCCAGGACTAATTTTTAGCCAATATGCATTGGGATAGTCATAACTATTAGTAACATATTGGAATGCCTCTTTTCTGGTTGATAAATAATTATTGTCCAGAACCCTCTGCTTCCTGGACACCCCAGCCCATGATCTCCTTCTTGGAATCTCCCAACAGTCCAACAACTAAAGGGTTAACTCCTGGCCCAGCAAAGGGCCTCCAGGAGGATGGCTTTAGCACTGTGGCCTGCACTGGTTAGGGGTCAAGTCTGTGCCACCTTCTGCCACTTTCAAATATATTGAGTATCTCGTAGACTTGAGACATTCCTGCCTTTTGCTTAACAATCACTAACCTTTAATGAACCTTTCTTCCATTAATTTATCTAAATCATTCTTGAAGTGAAAGTGAAAGGGTTAGTCACTCAGTCGTGTCTTAATTCCTCTGTTCATGGAATTCTCCAGGCAAGAATACTGGAGTGGGTTGCCATTCCCTTCTCCAGGGGATCTTCCCAACCCAGGAGCTGAACCCAGGTCTGCCACATTGAAGGCAGATTCTTTACCACCTGAGCCACTGGGGAAATCATCCTTGAAGCTATATACTTACATTTTAAATTTATATCACCCACAGTATGCATGTGTGCAGGCTAAGTTGTTTCAGTCGTGTCCAACTCTTTGCAACCCTATGGACTGTAGCCTGCCAGGCCCCTCTGTCCATGGGATTCTCCAGGCAAGAATACTGGTGAGTTGCCACGCCCTCCTCCAGGGGATCTTCCCAATCCAGGGATCAAATCCACGTCTCTTATGTCTCCTGCATTAGTAGGCAGATTCTTTACCACTCGCGTCACCTGGGAAGCCCCACCCCTAGTATCCTCAGTTCAGTTCAGTTCAGTTCAGTCGCTCAGTCGTGTCCGACTCTTTGCGACCCCATGAATCGCAGCACGCCAGGCCTCCCTGTCCATCACCAACTCCCAGAGTTCACTCAGACTCACGTCCATCGAGTCAGTGATGCCATCCAGCCATCTCATCCTCAGTCGTCCCCTTCTCCTCCTGCCCCCAATCCCTCCCAGCATCAGTCTTTTCCAATGAGTCAACTCTTCGCATGAGGTGGCCAAAGTACTGGAGTTTCAGCTTTAGCATCATTCCTTCCAAAGAAATCCCAGGGTTGATCTCCTTCAGAATGGACTGGTTGGATCTCCTTGCAGTCCAA
>SJYT01068267.1:72097-97218 GCA_006410635.1 Cephalophus harveyi
TTTTTTTTTTTTTTCCTTTTGCCTTCTGTGAGAGCTCAGACTTACTTTTATTTGTCCTAAATTTAAATTTAACTTCCCAATATTCAAAAGTGAACCCTCAATTCTGTTGCCTGAGATTTTTAAATAAATCTATGTTCTCCTAGTCATCTTCATGATTTTATAGACTTGGATCATATTCCCATCTTAGGCCACTACGCTGAAAGATCGTCAGCTTTTAACTCTGTCACCATATATAATCCACCCTATCTCCTTCATTATTTAATCATTCTCTCTTCCTTCTCCAAGATACTTTAATGAAGTATTCATTTTAGTGAGTTTTAAGAACCCAACGTGGTTTTTTTTTTTTTAACTATTACACAAATAATATACAACTGTTGCAGAAAAATCAGAAAATAGAGAACACAAAAAAGTGTTTTTAACTAAGGTTACCCATAATCCTACCACATCTACAAAACCACTGTCAACATTTTTATCCTTCTAGACTTTTTTTCTGTGCATATCATATGTTTTATTCTCTAATAATAGAATTATAGAATGCTGTTCTATAATCTGCTTTTCATACTTAACGTATTATGAACACCTTTCCATGCCAAAAAATATAGTGAGGTCAATGTGTTTAATTCATTAGATGGTCAGTTACTGTTTCAAATATTAAGAGGTTACTCTTTAGCTATTTGACATTTGCCATATGGGGATTAAATCTCAACTACAATCAGAGTTTAAAGGCTTCCCTTTCTTCAAGGCCATATTCAAGGCCTGTGTCTTTCTTAAAGCCCCTCTGGCTAACTCAACCCATTAAATCTGAATTTCTTTAACAGTGTCTACACTACCCAATTAGCACCTAGTTATATTTTGCCTTCTTTTGCTTTCCAATTCTTTCATGAATGGGAGGCTTGAGATGAGAAACTATATTTCTTTTGACTCTTCTCCACCTCCCCAGCAAAATCTTGCACAGTGTGAAATCTACTACACAGGTTTCTTGTGTGATTGATGAATTAGTTAAGTTTTATCCATACCCAAGTATTCTTAAAAGGAATTTCAGTAGCACTGAAAAGAAATGATGTTTTCTCCCTAAGGGAACATAAGCACCCCCATCCATAAGTATCATGGTAAAGTGTTTGGGAATATTTCTTTTCTCTTGTGCCTGTGCTTGTTTCTTACATATAGTAGGTCTGCAATAAATGTTTGATGAGTGAATGCTTAACTCAGGTGCAACTATAATTAGCTCATCTTTCAAGGAAAGACATCAGGTTGGAGTCCCACCTTATGCACAGGTTTAAAACTCCTGCAGGTATTTTAAGGATTTCTGCATAAGAAATAGGGAGGAATCAACCTTGTATTGTACCTGAAATTGACATCCTCCTGAGTTGCTGCTAGTATGAAAACCACTCATCTCACCTACCACATTCAACCTGCCACATAGAGAATGAATATCAGCTTTTCCAAATAAAGCAAATAATTGGTTCCTGAAGCTTTTTTTTTTCTTTTTGCTCGAAAAGCAGCAATAATAGAGTCCTGATGAGCAGGATTTACATGAACTCTGGAAGCATCAGTAATGAGAGTGCCAAAATTTATGTGTCTATTAAAGTTAATATTTAAGTTTTTCTTCTGGTCATAGCTAGTAGCACATTTTCCTTTGGCTTGATTTACTCAACCTTCTATCCAAGCGTGGCCTTTACAATAATCTGGTACACTTTTTTTATCCCAAAGCAGTAAGGGGCCC
The DNA here is from genome assembly GCA_006410635.1 of Cephalophus harveyi. Lineage (NCBI taxonomy): Eukaryota > Metazoa > Chordata > Mammalia > Artiodactyla > Bovidae > Cephalophus > Cephalophus harveyi. The sequence goes on from SJYT01068267.1 coordinate 73,821, forward strand.
TAAGAACAGCTGGCCCAGGTTTCAGACAGCTGAATGTCTAATCCATCCAACACAGCTTTCACATAATGTACTGAAGCTGCTGTTGGCAACATCTGCTCTAATCCAGTGAGTGAAGGAGGATGTTTAAAGGAGGGGTACAAGTGGCTCACACTAAGTGTCCATCACATCTCCTTCCATCACGTTCACAGTGGATGAGGACCCTGTTAGTGATCTTCAAAATCACTTTGATGACAAAACCTATGTCCAGGCGTCAGTTGCTCTGAAAATGCTGGTCAGAACACTTCAGTGCCTAGTTAGGGCACCTATCGCCACGCTGAATCTAGACAGCACTTACCCTTGGCAGTGAGTCAGAAGTGAGAGTCTCATTATATGGAATGCTGCAGGGCAATTTCATAGACTTCCACAGAAGGAAAAATCATGCAAGAAGTCATTAAGGCACCATGTGCAAACTGAGAGGAGAGTATTGCTAATTGCTAGTTATGTCTTTGAGGTTCTCCTGCAGGTCCTTTCTCTCTCAAAAAAGCCCAATTTGTTTGTTTTTTGGCTTTACAGCTACCATGCACATCAGCTCCTTTGTCCTTCCCCCTTAGAAGACAGCAAATGTTTAATGGATTTCTTTAAGGAGAGGTTTGATTTTTCTCTCCGCCTAGAAGCTAATAAAGAAAAGCTGTAGATCAGTAGAAAATGGAAATGTACATCTAGGGAGTACCATTTCTAGGTTAGGAAAGAGAGCTCCCTCTAAGACTTTAACAAGCAACATATTGCAATTACAGGCAGGCTCTCCAACATGTTCTTAATTATGCAAGGTAAGTCAAATAAATGTTAATCTGCAAGACAGCTAATTTATTTGCTGAATCTATTCTAAATATAGGATGAAATAAAATTTTCTTTTGAGATCCTTTTTCCTAACGTTGGAATAGATCATCCAATGGGATTAAAACCAGTCAGCAAAAGGCGAAAAGTCAGAAGCCATGGTTTTCGGGGTGTGTGTGTGTGTGTGTGTGTGTGTGTGTGTGTGTGTGTTTAGAGTTGGGTGGCTTTTTGTTGTTGTTTTGAGAAATGAAAGCAAGCTGTGATGAACACAGGGTTAGGAAGCCTTGGTTTTCACGTCCCCTCCATGTAATGATTCTTGGAATGACCTGTGTAAGTCACTATACCTCCCTGAACCCTGAAATTGACTTAATGATGCCACTGACTAGTTTTGTTACACTGGGCTAGGCATATGCACACTGAGTCCTGAGATTGTTCAGTTGTGTAAGCTGAAGGGCTTAGGATGCTCTCCTCAGCTCTAAGGTATTAAAAGAGCCATAAGTATAACTTACTGTCTGCTGTGTGCTGCACACTGTGTTAGATATTTTATGCATGGTATCTCTAATGTTCAAAATTCACAAGGTGAATAGTATTATTCCCATTGTATAGATGAGAGGATAGAGGCACAGGTACCTTAAGAAATTTGTGTGTGTTAAGTTGTTTCAGTTGTGTCCGACTCTTTGGGAATTTACCTAGGGTCAGACGGTTTACAGATAACACTGGAATTCAAACCAGGTCTGCCTGACTTCAAAACCCATGAGGCACAGGGATGGGATGGTGGGGTGGGGAGCTGATGCCTCCACTATACCACACTGATAAAATCCATGATCTCTCTTGGAGGTTGGTTTCTCTGGGAGGGTAGGAAATAGTGGGAAATGCTTTTCAGTGTAATGACATACATTCAATGAAAACAAAATATTTTTATTTGGAAGATGAATGACTTTTAGTCTACTTTCATTTTCCTATTAAAACTATTTCTCAGATTTTACTGACCCAGTAGTATACCCATAGTGCATTCTTTAGCATTTGCATCATCTGTCAATAGAATTGTTCAAATAAATCTCCAAAAAACTTTGTCATATCTCTTTGGAAGATTCTGCAATTAGAAACTTCACCAACTTTTTCTTAATAGATGGAGTTTTATGTAAGATAGCCCCTGGGTACTTCTCCTAGGAAGAAGTCTTTATCTAATCCAGTTTTCTGCACTTTGATTTGAATCCCAATAAAGAAAACACTTGCCATTTTACTCATCAATACTTCAATGTAATGGGGCAAGGAAAAAAGTTTAGCAAAGAGGTTGATGGTGTGCTAATCCCTGACATTGTATATGAGTTTGAATTGACTTTGAAAGATGCTTTTAAAACATGCATGGGTGATGTAGTTGAAACTTAGGTTCCATTTATTATTTTTACTGCAACTTTCTTTAATTCTACAGAGAACTCAAACTAATGAGTCATGTAATAGATGACCAAGTACTTTAAACAAAATGTGAAATGGTACCACGTGGAGATATAAAATAAAATTTGTGACAAGCTGAATACATTTATTTTTTTTTTAAGTAGAGACAGAGGGTGAAGGAGTGACTGGACAGGATGAAATTAGTCAATGACTTAATATGGTTTTCTTGGACCTCACCAAGGAGTATATCTCTATTTTCATGTGCATCTTTAAGCATATTGACCTCAGAACTCGACAAGGATTAGGCAATATCTACACACATGCAAACAGCCCCGGAGCTGTTCCCAAGAAGGGAAATGACCCTTAAATCCTGATGGCTTCAAAAAGTGTTTTTAGGGTATTCATGAGACTAATCATATAGGAGTTCCTTTAACTTTATTGGCAATTAAGAAAGCTGGGTATGATAAAGTCTAGACAAAAATAATCTGTTTTTGTCCCTACCCAGATATATCCAAGGTGCATCCTAAAGTTCTACTGATGCCCCCTGTTGTTTACATGCTGTTTTGAAGGGCTAATTTTGGGGTTAGTGGAAAGATGGTAAAACTCTCATCAGTGATGTCACTAGTATCTTGCTGATACAACTGGTATCTATGAGGGAGAGAGAGTATAGTGCACAGACACGTGAGAATGTTCTTTTGGTTCTACTATGCAATGGGGTGCAGTAAGACTGTTCCTAAATTCCTTTAGTACATGATCCATTATGGTGACATAACTGTTTGTGTTGACACTAAGGCCAACCCTAATCAAAATTACAGGCAAGCTGCAGCATGAGTAAAATGAATGGTATATTTGGGCAACTATAAATAATTCAGAATTGTTAAAGTAAACATATTTGAGGGTGATAGGAGCAAGGCAAGAAAAAGAAGTTTGCATTTTGTCCTGTAGGCAAAAGGTTTGAAGCAGGGAAATGACTTGATCATCTGATGGATGCATTTGTTTACTTTTTTATTTTTAATTGGAGGATAATTGCTTTACAGTGTTGTGTTGGTTTCTGCCATACATCAACATGAATCAGGCATAAGTATATATATGCCCCCTCCCTCTTGAACTCCCACCCCACACTTCCCCCTCCATCCCACCCCTCTAGCTCATCACAGAGCACCAGGCTGAGCTCCCTGTGTTATACAGCAACTTCCTGCTAGCTATGTGGCTCAGAGGTTAAAGCGTCTGCCTCCAATGCGGGAGACCCGGGTTCGATCCCTGGGTCGGGAAGATCCCCTGGAGAAGGAAATGGCAATCCACTCCAGTATTCTTGCCTGGAGAATCCCATGGACAGAGAAGCCTGGTAGATTACAGTCCATGGGATCGCAAAGAGTCGGACACGACTAAGCGACTTCACCTCACCTCAATGTATGTATGTCACTGCTACTCTCTCAATTCGTCCCACCCTCTCCTTCCCCTGCTACATCCACAAGTCCATGTCTCTATTCCTGCCCTGCAAATAGGTTCATCAGTACCATTTTTCTTGATGGATGCATTTACCTCCATCCCACCCCTCTAGCTCATCACAGAGCACCAGGCTGAGCTCCCTGTGTTATACAGCAACTTCCTGCTAGCTATGTGGCTCAGAGGTTAAAGCGTCTGCCTCCAATGCGGGAGACCCGGGTTCGATCCCTGGGTCGGGAAGATCCCCTGGAGAAGGAAATGGCAATCCACTCCAGTATTCTTGCCTGGAGAATCCCATGGACAGAGAAGCCTGGTAGATTACAGTCCATGGGATCGCAAAGAGTCGGACACGACTGAGCGACTTCACCTCACCTCAATGTATGTATGTCACTGCTACTCTCTCAATTCGTCCCACCCTCTCCTTCCCCTGCTACATCCACAAGTCCATGTCTCTATTCCTGCCCTGCAAATAGGTTCATCAGTACCATTTTTCTTGATGGATGCATTTTGGACAGATTATTTTGGTGACAGGGTAGATGTGCTGGAGCAAAGCTGGGGTAAAAAAAATCATTGGGAATACCAATATGTATACAGTAGGCAATGGAAGAGAATCTCATGAAATAGAGAAGAAATCTTCACAAGAAGGAGAAGTGAACAGAGAGAGCTTAGTATCCAGGAAGCCAAGGAAATAAGTTTGTTTCAAAAAGGGGTGAAAAACAATATCGGGTGTCACACATTTGTAGCCATTGGATTAGGCAGTGAGGAGCTCATTGGTGATTTGAATGGTGGTAGAGGTGGAAGCCAGATTTCAGGCATTTGATGAGCCAGTGAGAGGTGAGAAAGTAAATATGGCTAATGAAGGTCACTCTTTTGAAGAGAGGCTTGGCTGCAAAAGATAGAGGGATAACTAGTGAGAGGACAAGGCACTCAGAAGCTTTTTCTATGAGATACATGCAATGATTACAGGTCAATGGTAAGATACAAGAGGCAGAGAATAAATGAAGAAACCAGATTGGGAGAAAACTGGAGTAGGCCTGAAATCGGAGGGGAGATTGAAGAGACCTCCCTAAGATAGTGTGTCGGTGTAGGGATGTGGAAGTTTGAAGATAGAAGGGCTAGAAAATTGACCAGTACTCCATTCTGATGGCCTCAGTGTTCTACAGAAGTGGATCTATTCTGCTAAAAATGACAAAGTACAATCAGACCTGGAGGTATGTAGGGATGGTTTGGACACCCCACCTAGTGAAGTCAGCTTTCTGGGTAAGATCAGCTTTCTGCCACACATGACCAAATTCCTGCCTCAGCATCAAGGCATTTCCTGTGAGAACTTTCCTCCCACATCCTTATCCTAGAATCAGAGGCATCTTGAAAAAAAAGTTTGACAAAGCCTTAAAATTCAGGTAAAATATTTGTTCTTTATCACTCAGTGATCCTGTGTTGTTTCCACTCCCGGATATTTCTTTCCTAAACTGTGTTGTTGTTCCCTCAGTGTACGGTAGCTACACCTGATGACTTAGTACTATGATACAACCAGAAGAGAGTTTAACTTTTATTAATATTTATTTATGTTTTGGCTCCGATGAGTCTTAGCTGTGGCATGCCCGGTCTTCACTGTGGGTCCTGTGTGATCAAACCCAGGGCCCCTGAATTGGGAGCACAGAGTTTTCACCATTGCATCACCAGGGAAGTCCCAGAGCTTAACTGATTATTTGCACAGTGGGTCTAATGCATCTGCTTATGAATGGTCAAAAGATTTAGAGCTTATATTACATCAGCAGCTGGAACTTGAGAACCTTTCTGCCTTTTCTATCACAATCCTAAAATCATAACCTGTTGGTAGAGAAGTCAGACAAAAGGAAGGCACTTATATCTAGCCTTGGCTAATTGGTCCAGGACACATCCATGATTAATACATGGAACTTGGATTAAGTCCATTCAAGTTTTATAAAGCTCAGTTCAGTTCAGTTCAGTCACTCAGTCGTGTCCGACTCTTTGCAACCCCATGAATTGCAGCACGCCAGGCCTCCCTGTCCATCACCATCTCCCAGAGTTCACTCAGACTTACGTCCATCAAGTCAGTGGTGCCTTCTAGCCATCTCATCCTCTGCCGTCCCCTCTTCCTCCTGCCCCCAATCCCTCCCAGCATCAGAGTCTTTTCCAATGAGTCAACTCTTCACATGAGGTGGCCAAAGTACTGGAGTTTCAGCTTTAGCATCATTCCTTCCAAAGAACACCCAGGGCTGATCTCCTTTAGAATGGACTGGTTGGATCTCCTTGCAGTCCAAGGGACTCTCAAGAGTCTTCTCCAACACCACAGTTCAAAAGCATCAATTCTTCGGTGCTCAGCTTTCTTCACAGTCCAACTCTCACATCCATACATGACCACAGGAAAAACCATAGCCTTGACTAGATGGACCTACAAGAACATTATTAAATGACTTTTCTTCTGCATTTATTTTCATTTTCATGTATAACATTCTAGCAAACAGATAATACTTTAGAGGACAAGTACCATGAGAGATAAGTTCCCAGGTTCTGGAGTCAAATCACTGCACACAGATCCCAGATCATCCACTCATTAAATGTGTGGTCTTGGGTAAGTCACCAGACTTCCCTGAGCTTCAGCTTCCTCATCTATGAAGTTAGAATAGGAGTAATCATGCCGACATGGGAGTGTTCGGTAATGCATGTGAAAGAAAGCGAAAGTCACTCAGTCATGTCTGACTCTTTTCGACCATGTGGACCATACAGTCCATGGAATCCTCTAAGCCAGAATACTGGAGTGGGTAGCCTTTCCCTTCTCCAGGGGATCTTCCCAATCCAGGAACTGAAGCCAGGTCTCCCACATTGCAGGTGGATTCTTTACCATCTGAGCCTCCAGGGAAGCCCAAGAATACTGGAGTGGATAGCCTATCCCTTCTCCAGGGGATCTTCCTGACCCAGGAATCAAACTGGGGCCTCCTGCATTGTGTGAAGTGCGTTGTAAAGCACAGTGCCCAGCATGTAGTGTGTACATGTTAAATATTACCTGCCATTCTGATCAGGTTTGCTGTTTTGTTGCTAATAATAAGGCTGCTTATAATAATGACCCAAATATGGAATAAGTTACTTCGAAAGGAGGCAAGTTTCAAATTATCCTTGTAAGTCAGTCTGAGACTTGATCATTTCTAGGGTAGAAAGGTACCATAACAAAAGCAGGATTCAAGGTAGAGTGGGATTTGGGGACATGACTGGCTGATCCCTCCGGACCTTGAGATGCAGTACTTCTATTGCTGGTTCTTTCTACATGTTATATTTTGAGGAAACACCCCCTCCCCTGACCCACGTAACCAAAATTATGCCCTTTAGCAGCTTACACTTTCACCATTAAATTCATTCCATAATGGTTTTCTTCAGAGGTGAATTTCAGTGTTGAGTGCAGGTACTGCCTTGGAGAGCAACAGATTAATCCCTCATTAAAACACGTAAGGGGGGGCATTGAGGACGTGGAGCACAGGATGGGTGGGTTGGGATAGATGAGATCACCAGAGGGGGACCAGCCGAGGTGGCAGCCACACCAGATAGCACGAGGAAGGGCAGTGCTAGGTATCTAGCAGAACAGCAGCAAAGTGGGGAGAGATGGGAGGATAATGATGATGTACTTGTCTGCGGTATTGTCTCCAGTGACACTTCCACCCCTATCTAGCAAGACAGACTGTATGGAATTGTGATTCTTCCTCTTTTTACTTGAGATCACTAGCCCCCCAAACTTACCTTATCACAGCTCCTCAGTGTCATATCTTTCTTATGTGTCCACTTAAGGATCACCTTAGCTGATATAAAGACCCCCTCATCAAACAAAAATGACAGAGATCACACACTAACAGACTGAAAATCAGTTAAATCATATTTTGAGTGGTGTATTATGGTAACCTATAAATAACTAATTGCATAAAATTGCTTTAGTAGTTTCTAGATGGCAGCTTTAATTAAAAGCACCAGAGACATTTAGAAGTTTAGAAATGGATGGCATGTAATTTGCCCTTTTACCAACCGTAAAATGGTAATTAAGGAATTTGATTCACTTCTTCCTATTAAAAGTTTTATGAGAATAGCAAGTTCCTTCTAAATACAATTTCTCTTCAACAGAAGGTAGTACATTTGCTTTATCAGTCTTCTCCAGCAGGGTAAGATGTTTAAATGTACAAATTCTTCAGAAGTTAATTAGGAAATTTCTTTCAATGCAAAATGTTTGTTTTTAAGGTTCTAAAACATGAAACTATATAAGAGCTAAAGCTTTGATCATGGCCCCATATTGCTCCACCATCAATACAAGATAGCCCAGTAATTTCAAGTTTACCAAATGAATGGTGCTGACTATAAAATCAAAGAAATGAGGAAGTCATTTCCTGGTGAGTCTAGCATGCTTTGCTGATTCTTGAAGGAATCTGAAATCTGCCATGCACTGACTTCCCAGGGAACCAAGAATATTCACTCCACAACAGAGGGGTCATCAGAAGATGTCTTTAGCTTTATTGACCCTCCAGCCATACTGGATGAATTAGCAGGTGTAGAGTGTAAAACTCAAACAACACGCAAAAGCCCAGATATCTTTGGAAATCCATTATTTTAACATCATTGGGGGCTAAAACACAGCTGGAAATGGAGCCAGGAAACCCACTTTTATTTTATAATTGATCAATGAATTGCATTTTGGCCACTTCAGATGAAAAATTACAGATGGCACCACAGAGGGCATTTCACCCAGCATTTTGGAGGTATTAATGACTTCAGTTACATGCAGATAAGAAAGACAACTGCTAAGTTTTTTTGTTTTTCTTTTAAGTCAAGCAGTTTCTCAAGTGAACGGGATCTAAGCAGGAAACTTGTGAAGGAGGGGCTCTTTGAAATGTCTCCTCTTTTTTCCTCTTTCGGGGACTCCCTTGGCTAACTCTGAGCCCCCTCCCAAGATAGAAATCCAGGCTTTCCTCTCTCTCACCCTTAGTCAGAGCAGGGTGAGGCATAGAGTGGTGTATGTTAAAGGCAGACGACTCCATGGGAGGAATATTTTACCCTGACATTGTTTACAGTTTCCAGGGAATGGTGATAGTAAACACAGATCTGTCATCAATTTTATTATTATTTTCAATATTCCTACCAAAAATGCACTTCCCTTCCTGTCAGTGCCAGGACAGGACAGGCCATTCCCACAGCCCCCAAACCTTCAGATATAAGGAAAATACTCACAAAATAATACTCAGTGGAAAGATAAGGCTACAAAACTATGTACTGTACACTGCTGCATCTATAAGGGTACAGGGTTGGTTTATATATACAGAGAAAAAAGATTGAGAGGAAGTTAATCTAAATGTTAGCAATGAGAATTGCTGCATAAGGAATTTTGAATGATTTGATTTTTGTTTTCTTGAACTTTCTGAGAATTTATTATTTTGTAATTCAACAAAAGACAAAACATATTATTTTAAAACACACACACACAATGTCCTGTCCTATGACTAGTCTCTGAGAAGTCAGGTCTCTTTGCTTCCATAAGTGACAGCTCTCCAGAAAGCGTCATAGAACTGATGGTTGTCACTGGGTTGCTCTTAAACAGAGAGGCTATACTATGAGTCAAGGAAAAAGGTTCAGTGGAAGACTTTGAAGGCCATCCTGGCAGGCCCATAGTAAAAAAAAATATATTATTATATTTATTATTTTTTAAGAAAGAGAAATATAAAAAATACAAGTTAAAACAGCCTATAATCTCGCCATCTAGATAAGCCCCATTGATACTGAAACATAAAAATATAAAAGTAATATATGTCTGTGATTTGAAAATCCAAACTCTATAGAAAAGTTCAGCAAATTCTAGGCTTCTTCACCACAAACATACACACCCCAGTCCCTCTCTTTAAAGTGTTCATAGTTTCTTGAGATTCCTTTGAGATCTTCATATGTATTTTTCCCTTACATAAAAGGAATCATGTATGCATTAATTTTCACCCTGCTTCTATTGTTTGATTATATTTTTAAGCTCTTTGAAGCATTTTTGAAGCATATACATCTACCTCTGATTTTACCATATTACATATTATGTTACAATATATGGACATACCATTTATTAAGTAATTTATTTCTTGATGGACATGTTGTTTTTTTAAATCCTTTATTACTATAGCACTGCATTGAACAACCTCATTCATGTGTTTTGGGGCACTTTTCTGAGTATCTACACCAGATTAATTTTCAACAGTAGTAGATATTACCAAATTGCCCTCTCAAAAGATTGAACACCAGTAGTGTGCAAAGATGCCCATTTTCCCATACCCTCCCTCAGTCACACTAAGTATTATTAAACCTTTTAATATATGCCCATCTGATTGGTAGAAAATGGTAGCTTGTAGCTTAAATTTTAATTTCTTTAATTATAAATGAGGCTGAGTGTCATTTCATATCTGGTGTGACCATTTGTATTTCTTTTTCAGTAAACTCACTTTCATGTCCTCTGCCAGTTTATCTACTGAGCTTTTGATCTTTCTCTTTTGTAAATTAAGAAAAACATCCCTTTGTCTCCTACGTGTTGCAAATATTTTCCAAGTTTGTCATTTCTTGTCTTATAGAAGTTTTCTAATTTTATTTGGTCAGATTTAGCAATATATGTCCTTAAGGTCTCTAAATTCTGTGTCCTTCTAGAAATCTTCCTGTAGAAAAGGTATTTTTAAGACAAGTCGGCAAGCCTTTCAATGACTCTTAAATCATATTCTTTGTATATCCCATTTGGGCCCTGTGAAATCTGGAAAACTTAAGAAGTGTTTAGAGTAGTTAAAACCAGAGACTTTGGGATCAGGCAGGTAAGACTGAGCTCAAATTTATTGCTAACCTCTCTGAGCCACTGCTTTCTCATGTTGGAGTAGAGACAGTGCTCCTACCTTCCTTATAGGATTATAGCAGATAAAATGACACAGTATAGGTTAAACCAGTACCTGGCACAGATTAAGTGCTAAATAAAGTATGATGATGAGAAGGAAGATAAGAAATATTTTTTAAACTAATATAACTTGATTGTCTTCAAGACTAGTAGTAAACATTTTGTTTTCAAAATTGCTTTGCTGTGTTCAACTTTTCTGTCAAACTTCATTGACTGAATATACACAGTCCTACTTTAATTCCCTTTGCCTGCAAAATACACTGTCCAACGAAAGGGAGAACTTGCAGCTATGTTTTTAAAATATTTAGAGAGAGGTGCTGAAGGGAGCTTGGTGAAGAAAAGTGTATAGGAAATCGCAAGTACACATGTGCATAAGGAGGCATGCTAGGCTGACAGTACAGTATACAAAACGGGAACAACCTTTCCTGGTGGCTCAGACAGTAAAGAATCTGCCTCCAATGCAGGAGACACAGGTTCAATCCCTGGGTCAGGAAGATCCCCTGGAAAAGGGAATGGCTACCCACTCTAGTATTCTTGCCTGGGAAATCCCATGGACAGAGGAGCCTGGTGGGCTACAGTCCATGGGGTCGCAAGAATCAGACACCACTGAGTGACTAACACTTTCACAGTATAGAAAGGGGGAACAACCTAAAAATCCATCAATCAGGTTTAGTCAAATGATGGAATATATACAACAGTAAAAATGAATTAACTAGATGCCCATGTAAAAGCATTAATAGTCACCAAACATAAGGTTGCATGAATGAAAGAGAAAATTGCAAAAGAATATATATGATGTGATATCATTAACATATTTTTGTGGTTAAAATATGCAAAACAAAAATTTACCATTGGGGGGAGAGGCAAGCACTGTGTGGTTTTCAGGATCTTAGTTCTCCAACAAGGGATTGAACACCAGCCCAGTGAGTCCTAACCACTGGAGCAGGGAATTCCCCCATTTTGACCATTTTAAGTTACAATTTTGAGGCATTAAGTAGATTCACATTGTTGTGCAACCATCACCACGATCCATCTCCTACATAAATTTTTGAAGCATAGAAACAAACAACACTGTATATTACTTCTTGACATATACATATATAGAGAATGTATAAAAACATGCAAAGGAATGACACACACCAACTGCAGACTAGTACTTACCTCCAGGGAGGGAAGGGAAAAGGGAACAGAGATAAAAGACATGGGTTTTGGCTGTTTTCACAACATTTCCTTTTTTTTTAAGAGATACAGGAAGCAAATATTAACACCTCTTAAATTGGGGTGGTAGGGGCATGGTAGTTTGTAATGATTTTCTGAGTTGTCTTCCATTTGAAATCTTTCATAAATTAAAACAATGTTAAGTCAGAAGTCGGGCTTAGAAAACAACTTTCAAATTTATACCTGATAATTCCATTTTAAAAAGTGTTTGTTTGATTGATTTAAATAAGGCTTTCACTCATAGAGACAGTGTTCAAAATATTTAACAACCTCTAAGGCACAGGAACCAACATATCAGAATATGCACCAGCGTTCGAGACCCCTGCAGTGGCCAGTATTAACTCCTTATTTTCTGAACTGCTTGCATTTGAGGCTCTTCCATTAGCTACAGAGCTCACCAACACAATTAGTGTGTGTCCATAGGTGGGGCTCCCTAAATGGCTGATACTGAACTTCCTCAGTATTAAAGACCCTTTGATGTAATGAGTCAGCTTTATTGTTGACCAAAGAAAGTCACTGTTTCCTTGGGAGTGAGTCCTGGCCCATTTAAAGTTTCCCTCTGAGGAATCAAAGGCTTAATAACTCAAATGTGAGGTTATCTTCAAGCCCCAAATATCAAAGCCTAGCCAGAAAGCTCCAGTGTTATTTGCTCTATTTTTCTTCCAGTTTCATTTGCTCGCTATTCCATTTGGTTTTTCAAAAGGCTTGTTAGACTGTGTAATAGGTTTTGGGGGAAAGGAAGGTGAGTGGGTGCCCCATTTTACCAGTGTTTACTCAGGAAAGAAAGCTGATCACAGCAGTAATTTCCCTTAGTGGGCAGGAATCATTCCTCATTCTGGAAGGCGTCTCTAACCCAAGGGAATTAAAGCCATGGTAATGGATTGATAGATCTGCTCCCCCTACTTCTCCCCCCGCCCCAAGTCAAAGAGCCATCAGAATATCTTCTACCAAGACTGCCTACTTTGGTTTCTATAATCTTTTCTATGTACTCTTGAACAAAGTAAAACCAGAACTGTAGGCAGGCAACTGTCCCAGCCCTGCCTTAGGACCTCAAAAGTGCCTCCCACCTTTCCCAGAGTGGGGAAAACTGGCAGCATTCCTGGGGAGAGAGGTCTGAATAACAGCTACTTCTAAATCTTCTTATTTTAGCCTGTTAGGCTTAAATTTTTGAGAAACCAGAGATCAACATCTAGCACCCTCAAAATCTTTATGTTGTCGGGGCTGGGGTGGTTCACTTTTGTTTTTTGTTTGTTAAGTGGTTGTTGTTTACTAATACTGGGCACTATTTTATTTCCCAAACATATCTGATCTAGTTTTAACAGTAGGACTTTATTCAAATAATTTATTTGAATTTTTTTAATTATTCAATTAACACGTTGCCAAAACCACTGCCTTCTGAATTGGCCCAAAAGTGATATATTCTTAGTTCTAGGAAATGCTAGCTATATTTTGAACAGTGGAATTAAGGAACCTTTGCAGTTGTGAAATGTTGTCTGGAAGTATTTGTAAATGCCTCTGTTTCCTTTTATTTTACCTTCTTTATTAGACTCACTGTTATGAATTTGTTTTTTTTCCTAATTGCTCAAATAGTTCTTTTTTAACATAGACCTTCAGTTCAGTTCAGTTCAGTCACTCAGTCGTGTCCGATTCTTTGTGACCCCATGAGTCGCAGCATGCCAGGCCTCCCTGTCCATCATTTATTATTCTATAAACACACAGGAACTATGCTAAATGCTTTCATCAAATATGGCAACTGTCTCTTGTTACAACAAAGATCTGGCCATCAAGCAGGTTTCCAGAGGTGCCATCATCTTAATATTTTCAACACATTGTGTCTGTGTGTGTGTGTGCACGCGCGCGCACGCTCAGTTACTTAGTCATGTCTGATTCTGTGCAACTCCATGGACTGCAGCCTGCCAGGCTCCTCTACCCATGGAATTTTCCAGGCAGTGGGTTGCCATTTCATACTCCAGGGAATAATTCCCAACCCAGGGCCTGAGCCGGCCTCTCTTGCATCTCCTGCATTGGCAGGCATATTCTTTACTGCTAGCACCACCTAACTAGTGTCAATGAGACCCTAGTGTCAGTCACCCTCTATACACTCCCACTGGTTTTACCTACTCTGTCAGACCCATGTCATGCTCCTGGTATATCTTATCAGGAAAAGAACCATGTTCACTGACCTTCACTGTTTTGTTAAGCTTTTCAACAGCAGACAATCTGGTCTGCATTGGGAAGTTTGAAAATTATAAGTGGAGTAAAAAGGCTTGATCCCTGCCTGTGAGTGAAATATGATCTGGTTGGGGAGACAAGAGAGGAATCACTCAAGGAGACAGTAATCAACTTTAGGTTGTACGATGCAAACTGTAAGCACTGGAGTGGCTCAGAGAATGGAGAGCTGGGTGGGATTTGGAGAAAAGGGGAGAGGAAAATGAGCAGAAGGGGGAAGATCTGTAAGAAAGAAAAGGAATCTGAAAAAGGACAGGACACATGGGTAAAGAAAAACTGGGAACAGATTCTAACCTGTCTTCCTGATAGGTTAGGTAAATTTAAAAATGAATGACATCAATGCACAAGGCAAAGAAGTAAGGAAGGATAGGGCTGTGGAGAACAAAGAGGTATTGTAAGTGGGAACTGAATGACTCAGCTCTTCCTACAAAGGTTGGGGTGATCTTGAAATGGATTTGTTAAAATAGCCCTATCTCAGTATGTAAAATGCATTCTTAAGTGTAGTGAAAAAGCTTCACATTCTTAGTTACAGGCCAAACTTGAGATTTGCAACCTAATGGCATATACCTATTGTGATCCTCATTCATACTCACTTGTATTGGTGGAATAAGATCTCTTCTGAGAGGCTCAGATTTCCACCATCAGACAAGACCAATGAAATTGACATCACCGACAAGGAAGTATCTCCGTCAAGGTATTTGCAAGTCTTACATATTGTGATTATTGAGGCTAGACTTGGCACTGTGTCTTTAAAAGATGAGTAGGGAAGCCACTGGCTTCCCCAGTGGCTCAGGTGGTAAAGAACCTTCCTGCCAGTGCAGGAGATGCAAAGAGATGCAGGTTCAAACCCTGGGTTGGGAAGATCCCCTGAAGTAGGAAGTAGCAATCCACTCCAGTATCCTTGCCTGGGAAATCCCATGGACAGAACAGCCTAGTGGGCTACAGTCCATAGGGTCGCAAAGAGTCAGATAGGACTGAGGCACACACACACACAGAGGATCTGGATATTAGAAGAAAGAAAGAGTATTTCCAGGCACAGGAATAGTGCATGCAAATATGTGGTGATGGGAAAGTGAAAGATGTATTTCAGAATAGACCAGTCTGACTGGAAAAATAGCACAGGACCCTGTACAGACTGATGGTCACCACCAGCGTGGAGGAGACGCTGAGAGAGCTACACAGAGGGTTCCTGCCGTCTAAGTGCTGAAGGAGGTCATCATGTAACAGACAAACTGAAGCAAGATGCCAGAAAACTCACGGTTAACCAAACCAGAGGTATTAACAGCACTTGTGGTAACCTTTCAAAAAGATTTCACAGACTATTCTGTTCTGATGTTGTTTTATTTGGTCTTTACAGTAATCCACTGACATGTGCAGCTCGGCTTTTCTCCTCACCATTAGACAAAAACAAAACCCCAAAGACTGGGAGATGATGTAAATGTTTGAAAGTCAGAGGCAGTCTCAGCACAGGAGCTCCTAGCTTCTACCCTCAGACTCATTGTTCCTCCTCTCACAGCTCGCCTGAACATGGCGGGGTGATTGAACTTGGAGGAAAAAGGGGTTGGAAATGGCCTTGGAAACCCCAGTCTCAATCAAGATAAGGCCAGAGATGTCACCAGCCCCCTTTGAACAACAAATCTCGAATTTTTCAATCCCTTTCAGTGTAACCTTCTTCTGCACACAGATTGTCAAACTTGTAGGCCAGAGCGTGGGAAAAAAACCAGTCCAAAAGTTGTCTCATCAGACTACTGCTTTGCCTCATTTTTTTCTTTTACTCACCTATCATATTTGTGTTTGTTGATGTTCTAATCATGTATTTTTGGTGGAGTCTAACTAGACGGTCCTCCTGAGTACCTCTTTAAACTTCATTTCAAAGGTTTGAAAATTGTATTCACAGAGTGTTCATCATCCTGCTTTACCTTTGATGAATGATTGTCTACCACTTCTGACTTCGTGAACTCCTCTTCTAGCATTAGCTTCATTAGTCAAGATATATGGGTGTTGGAAGAATTTTAAATGGGCCTTCCATGTTGCCTTTGAATAGGTACTCCATGCAAATAATTATCCTACAGAAATTTTCATTCTTCTTGAGTTAGTCCACTTTTGTGAATAGTAAGCACTGTCAGACTTAATTCCTCATATCCTCCTTTAATTGAGTATTCAGGCCAAGGTATTCCACTTACTTTGCTTTTTTTATCAGAACCTCTTGGTCGTTTACATATCTTGAAAGAGACTCATTTTCCCCCAGAGTGCAACAACTGCAATTAATTTTTTGCTGGTCCATGGGCAATAAGTGAACTTTGCTCCTCGGGCTAATTGTTCACATAAAGTTCTTGTGTGGTGGTTTGTTTCCTTAGGATGACCGAGGCATTTCCTCAAATTGTATCTAAGAAGTGTCCCAGATATACTTGCTTGATATTTGAAGAATTTTTTAAGCAGGAGATATAAAATATTCAGCGCATGTCCCATCAACCTCATTTATCCCATATGTACTGATTCCCCCGAAATCTCAACTTGCAGGCATTTTTGAGCAAGAAGTCTAGCACAAAAATAAAACATGAGGTATTCATTTCAACTTGAACTAGAACCATGTACTTAACCAGTCTCTCACACACACAGACACACACACCTATAAAGCAAGGAGAAAATAACTCACACCATCCTTAATGTCTGACGTCACTGAAATGTTGAGACACCAGCACCACCCCCAGCACAGGGTCTCCAGGAGCCCATTGCAGAGCTTGGGGCTTCATTTATTTGATCCTTTGGATGAAAGCTTTAGTCATCTTGTAAAAGCTTGAAGGCTTTAACACCGATAGTTCAGTACTGCCATATTTCCCCTCAGCTAACAAAATTATTTTCAACCACTGCCTTCTGTCTGTGGTGAATCTAACATAAGGCCTTCTGCCCCGGCAAGCTTTATAGAATGCTTTGTGGACTTAAAGCTTCTATATCTGTCTGACCTAGAAGAGCCTAAAATGTTGAAGCAGAACCATGTGGAAATCTTTGTTTATGGTTCTAAGGCTGAGAAAAGTCACTTTCAGAAAGAATTAGAGCAACAACTGCGCCATTAGGACACCACTTAGCACAACCATATTTCATGTTTTCACATTTTAGTTGCTCAGTCATATTCAACTCTTTGTGACCCCATGGACTGTAGCCCACTAGGCTCCTCTGTCCAGGGGATTATCCAGACAAGAGTACTGGAATGGGTAGCCATTCCCTTCTCCAGGGGATCTTCCCAACCCAGGGATCAAACCCAGGTCTCCTGCCTTGCAGGCAGATTCTTTACCAGCTGAGCCAGCAGGGAAGCCTCTTCAAAGGGCTCTCATTTCATTGGCTCTTGTGAGCTTCACACCATGTAACAATGTGAATGGGTAGTGGGTAGGCTGTGGGTTGGGAAGTCAAGACAAGTCCTACAACTAATCTGTCACAGGTCAGCCTGAAGCCCAGATCCCCTGATGTGACCCTGCAGCCAGTGTTCTCTCTGCTTTCCCTTATGTGGTCCAGAGTGAAGCAAATTAAGGTGAAATCTTGAGACACTGATGTTTTTGTAGAACTCCTAAGATTAATTAGAGCAAGGTTGGCAGAGATCATAAGATCGTAACCCAAAGTTGTGTTGATACAGTAGAGTAGCTTTGCAGGGAACCTGAGCTATTCAGTGTAGCTGTCTACATGGACCAAATTCATTTTCAGTTAATTTTTAAAAGTATTTATTTATTTGATGCTGGAGACGGTGTGAAGGAAAGGGAACCCTCTTACACTGTTGGTGGGAATGCAAACTAGTACAGCCACTATGGAGAACAGGGTGGAAAGTCCTTAAAAAACTGGAAATAGAACTGCCATATGACCCAGCAATCCCCCTGCTGGGCATACACACCAAGGAAACCAGAATTGAAAGAGACATGTATACCCCAATGTTCATTGCAGCACTGTTTACAATATCTAGGACATGGAAGCAGTCTAGATGTCCATTGGCAGATGAATGGATAAGAAAATTGTGATACATATACACAATGGAATATTACTCAGCTATAAAAAAAATACATTTGAGTCAGTTCTAATGAGGTGAATGAAACTGGAGCCTATTATGCGGAGTGAAGTAAGTCAGAAAGAAAAACACCAATACAGTATATTAATGCATATATATGGAATTTAGAAAGATGGTAACGACAATCCTATATGCAAGACAGCAAAAAGACACAGATGTAAAGAACAGACTTTTGGACTCTGTGGGAGAAGACAAGGGTGGGATGACTTGAGAGAATAGCATTGAAACATGTATATTACCATATATGAAATAGATCACCAGTCCAAGTTCAATGCATGAAGCAGGGCACTCAAAACCGGTGCACTGGGACAACCCATAGGGATGAGACGGGGAGGGAGGTGGAAGGGGGGTTAGGACAAGGGAGACACATGTACACCCATGGCTGACTCATGTCAATGTATGGCAAAAACCACCACAATATTGTAAAGTAATTAGCTTCCAATTAAAATAAATAAATTAAATATATATAGATTTATTTATTTGGCTGTGCCGGGTCTTAGTTGCGGCATGCAAACTCTGAGTTGTAGCATATGGGATCTAGTTCCCTGACCAGGGATCGAACCTGGGCCCACTGCATTGGGAATGTGGAGTCTTAGCCACTAGACCACCAGAGAAGTCCCACATCTGCCATTGATTTGATCCATGCTCCTTATTGATGTCATGGCATGTTTTATTTGGTTCAAAATAGATGTGCTTCGTTATCAATGTGTGACAATTAAGTCTATAATTCACCAAGATTTATTGAACATTTGTGCCCAGGTCTACTGGATTTGTTGAGATATAAAACTAAAGCAGAAATAGATGTTTTTCTGGAACTCTCTTGCTTTTTCCATGATCCAGCGGATTTTGGCAGTTTGATCTCTGGTTCCTCTGCCTTTTCTAAAGCCAGCTTGAACATCGGGAAGTTCACGGTTCACGTATGGCTGAAGCCTGGCTTGGAAAATTTTGAACATTATTTTACTAGCATGTGAGATGAGTGCAATTGTGCGGTAGTTGGAGCATTCTTTGGCATTGTCTTTCTTTGGGATTGGTATGAAAACTGCCCTTTTCCAGTCCTGTGGCCACTGCTGAGTTTTCCAAATTTGCTGGCAGATTCAATGCAGCACTTTCACAGCTGAAAACTAAAGCATAAAATCTATCTAGTTCTTGCCCTCAAGGAGCTTATTGCGTACACAGAGTGTGATTGAAGAATTCACATTTAAAAAAAAAAGCTTCCATAGGTTAGAAAACAGAGACCAGAAAGAAGTGGAGTTTGCAGATAAGGCTTCCTGGAAGAGGAACATCTCACAAAAACCTTGTAAGATGAACAGGGTTTGAGCTGGTGGTTGGTGAATGTAATAGTGAGGCCAAGCAAACTATAGATTCCACACACAAAAAATCTCAATAGCTTAACAACATAGTAGTTTATTTCTTGCTCACATCACAGTCCAATAAACGTTTCCTGTGGGACTGGAGAAATCCCCGCTCCTAGCAGTGACTCTGGAACCAGGCTCCTCCCATCCAGAAGTTCATCAATCCCTTAGGCTCGGAGTCCTCACTGGGCACTCTGTATCCAGCCAACCAGCCTAGGAGGAGTGGTGCTCTATAGAGGAGCTCAACAGAAGTTTTTATCACCTAAAACCACAGGGGGCCAGGTTTAGAGGTAGCATATATTCTTTCTTCCTACACCTAACTGCAGAGGAGCCTGGGAAACATAATCTAGTTCTATTCTCAGAAAAATAGGATGACCCAAATACGTAGCGCTGTCTCTGTCATACTAAAGAGGGAGTTTTCTGAAGGAAGGATGAAGAAGACAAGGGTGGCAGAGCAAGAGAAAGGCAAATTCAGCTTGGACAATTTTCTGGTTTGATTTGACTAAATTTGATGAACTTGTCACAAATTCTGAGCTTTGATCTTGGTGGGAACAAAAGAAGGTTCATTCTTAGCAAGTATTATATCACTAGCCATCCACTCATCATTTTTCCGTGATGACAGTCGTAGCTAGATTTGATTATCTTTGTTTTCTCAGCACTTATAAACCAAGACATAACTTTTTTTAAAATAGAATTCACTTTTTTAGAGCAGTTTCAGGTTCACAGAAAAATTAAGCAGAATCCTTATACCCTGAAACCAATCTGTCTGACACTCTAATAGTGGAAACATGCTATTATACTTTTGTCTAAACTCAGACTATGTCCAACAGTGAGAGTGAGCCCTAATGTAAACTGTGGTTTTTAGGTGATAATGATTTGTCAACGTGGGTTCATTAATTGTAACAGACTTACCAGTCTGGTGCAGGACCTTGATAGTGGGAGAGGTTGGGGGGGTGGGTAGAGGAGGCTGGGGGTAAATGGGAAATCTGTATCAGTACCTAACTTTTCATGGCTGTGCTGTACTGGTTATTAGATTTATTCTAGGCTCATGGATCTTGTCTGCTCACAGCCTCTTCACTGCCGATATATCCCTCCTGATTGTCCTCTAGCAAGCAGCATAAATTGGCAACTCAGGGAATAAATCCAGTTCAAAGTCATTTGGCCCACACTGTGTCTTTATTTAAAAATAAATAAACATTGAGTGCGTTTAGGTAGGACATGCTGTCTTTAGTTAACCTTTGTTTCCCTAGAACCTGTATAATCTAACACCTGACCTAACTTACCAACTTATGTCACCTACTTGTTCCCTGATGATATATGAGTTTGTGACCCTTGTTTTTGAGGTCTCCTTTTTATTTAGTAGATCATAAATAATAGTCAAGTTACCAAAGTCCCCATCACACGGAAACTCTAATTTCATGAAACTCACCAGCTCTACAGGAATGAAGCCACAGAATATCTCTGAAGAATAATCCTAAAGAGGTCCAAGAGATCTACAGAAATAACAGAATTCTTACCATTTGAAAGAAGGGTCACGGTTCACTCTGACAATCTAACAAAAGCAATGGACCATCTTCTCATGATGATACTCATACACAAAACATTTTGTAGATAATTTCATGGAGTTCTTTGATCCTCTGAAACAAGTCTGTACACTGCCCCTGTGGTAAAGTGATTGATAGCCCCATTTAGGCTTCTTGGGATAGTGATGAAAAGAATGGGCATTGAAGTCAGACAAACAAGAACTAAATCTAGCATTTTCTAGGTAGGCAACCTGGAGTTAGTCATTTGACCTCTATTTCCTGACATGTATTAAGAAGTGAAAGTTGCTCAGTAGTCGTGCCTGACTCTTTGTGGCCCCATGGACTATAGTCCATGGAATTCTCCAGGCCAGAATACTAAAGTGGGTAGCCTTTCCCTTCTCCAGGGGATCTTCCCAACCCAGGGACCGAACCCAGGTCTCCCACATTGCAGGCAAATTCTTTACCAGCTGAGCCACAAGGAAAGCCCAAGAATACTGGAGTGGGTAGCCTATCCCTTCTCCAGTGGCTCTTCCTGACCCAGGAATCGAACCAGGGTCTCCTGCATTGCAGGCGGTTTCTTTACCAACTGAGCTATCAGGGAAGCCCTGACATGTAATAGGTGCAAAATAAATCCTGAATAAATTAATAAGTGAGGAAAAAAACAGCTTTCTCAGTAAACTTTTAGGAAAATAGTGGTGGTGGAGGTGGGAGAGCTCTTCATTCACTCTGCCTTGCCCTAAAGGCTCAAGCTTTGAGAGGATCAGAAGGCGCAAAAGAAAAGACAAATGACCTTACCTGTCTTTCCCTCAATCACAATTCTTGGTCAACTGGCCCATCTATCTTATGATGTCTCTGAGTGCCTTCTGAGTCTTGAAAGAAAGGACATATCAGTCTGAATGCTTATCATTTTTAATTTGCATTTAAATTCCTTGGAAATTGACCTTTACTGTTTAGAATATACTGTAACTTTTTTTTTATTAAATAGTCATGTGATTAAATACCTCACATTGTTCTCTAATCATGTAATGTTACAGTAAGTTTATTAGAATCTCTTCTTGAGGATCTCCCATTCTCATTGTTAACCACACAGTGAAATCATCTCAGCTGGTCATTAAGCTCTGCTTCTTTCCAACCCTAGTAACATCCAGATATGTGTAATCTCTCCAAGTTCTAGAAGCTCCATTTAGTGTCTACCTAGCAAGATAACTTAATAGACTTATTATGCAGAAGTAACTTGGCCCTTTCTGATCCCAGTAGGTAATTATAAATGGACAGTTGTTAGATCAATTGGGAAATGGACTTTTCTGCTTAGTTGAGAATTGCCTTATAGATCATACATATGATGCCAATTTTCAGAGAATTGAAATGCACATAAACAAAGCAAAATATTTTAATCTCTTTGATTTAAAGGGCACTTTACAACCTACTGGTTAATGTCAGCTACACAGTTCGGTCCTCTCAGTACTGGAGATTTAGCTGATGCCATATCTGCTCTTAAGACATTTGCTGAAAGTTTATTTTGATCATTTACCTCTGTCTCATAAAATTAAAGAGCAGATTGTGGCAGGGGAAAGAAAGCAGTATTTCAGTTTTCTGGTTGCTAGGGCTATAGATGGAGAGAATTTTATGACTACTTTCCAAAGCTTATATCCCACAAGAAGGTTCATTTTTGATACAGAAATAATAAAAATGTAGGTGGCCTCAACAGCTGTAATTTTTATAAATTAAATACAGAGATGCCTTCTGCCAACATTTGAAATTGGCATTCTGCACAGCCCAAAACTCTGATCTTCACTGTTATCTAATTTGGGATTTTAGCTACTATTTCCAGACTATTAACCTCCACATCTGGACTTCTAGTGATACCACATCAGGCTGCCCCTACTGCTTCAGCATTGATCAGCAGCAGCCTCTTCCCCAACAGGTGATAAATTTATTAGTAACTATCCAGGCTGCCCCAGCTTTAGGCAATTGCCTTCTTAAGAATTATAGTATTTATTCATTGGAGGATAATAAGACAAGAGAAGAAGTCAAATACTTTCGCCCGTTAATTTGCAGCTGTTTCATATAGAGCTATGCTTCACAGAGAAAAGAGTCTGCAGTTCAGATATAATGTCCCTACTTTGCATAAGACACTGTGAATAACTTTTTTTACAAGAAGCACTTTATTTATGAGCAGTTTCCTCCATAGAAAGAGCTGGTTAGGGCTTAATGCTGATGAATGGAGACAGCCCCATTCACACTTCCAGGTTATGGTCTGTCAGTGCTTTCATTATATGCACTAATTTACAAGGATTTATTTATTTTCTTACAAATGTAAAAATGTGCTCCAAGCTAAACATGCTGTCTGGGCGCCTGACTGCAGTGCTTTCCTTGGTGGGGATGGGGTGGGCTGGGGACTCAGCTGTCTTGAGTTGTTCTTCCCACCTCCACCCCCACCCACCCCGCATCACTGCCCAACCTC
>SJYT01068267.1:97376-128585 GCA_006410635.1 Cephalophus harveyi
TTTTTGCTTGCTCTAAAAATGAATGCTGGTTAACATTGTAAACCCTGGAAGCGATTTGCTCAGTGCCCGTTTAAATCCATTCTCATTCAAAGACTGTGCCTTCCATTGTGTTTTAAGTGCTAATGAAAACCCTGTCGTAAGTACAGCAAGGGACATGACCCTTGGAACAAATTATGCCCACGACATTGGGTAACAAATTTTGGAAAGCTGGGTATAACTATATCAAAATCTGAAAGTCATATTGAATCTGCAAGATCTTGCTGGCCCCAGATGGCTTTATGTGATCTGAAATCACTCACATCCCCATCTCCAAAGAATAAAACTTAAGATATACTGGGCATGAGCCACCGCCTCCCACTCAGTCTAACAAACAGTAGTAGATCATACTACACCTTCAGCATCCCTGGGCTTTAAGAATACTCATTATGTGAGATGACCCCTCCCCCCACCCTCCCACCAAGTAATGGCAGAAATAATTGTCTTTTTTCTTGCTGGTGATTTCATTTGGTTTTTTACCTCAGTGTAAATTAAAAACCCCTTAAACTTCACCAGTGAAGAGTTTGTAAAACTAATTGTTTGGGGAATTTGTGGGGGGGCGGGGGTTGGTTGGTGTAGGAAAATGAGAGGAAATGAAAATATGCACATATAAAATATGCCTAGATGCATTAAAAAAAACTACCACACAGTCCCTCAAAACCCTTTCTACTATTTCTTTTTCAACTCCAAATGTCAGTATAACCCAATTAAATTTAATTAAATAACCTCCAAAAAAGGAGTATTTTGGAATTTGGACAGTGATAAAAGAAATTGCTACACAAATATATGAAAGGAGAATATCCTACAAACTGTCAGCCAAATAAGCCCCAGAGGCCAACAGTGAGTATTTAATAAGCCTCATCTGTGGAGTTCAGCTGAGATATACAGCAAGAGAGCAGTTCAGTGTTTAGAAGCTCACAAAAATTAAAAGCAGGAAAACAATGTAAGTCCAAGATTATCCTCCCCAGAGCAGAACAAACTCCACCCTCTGATGGGGATGAAGAGTGTAGTAGTCAAGAAGCAGAATTGTCCTCCCTGATGTCAGCATAAAAACGTATGTTCCTGTATTGCTAGTTTCTGTAGGAATACATTTATTTCTCTATACCTTTTGGGAATCTGTTTCAATTTTCAGGGATTTGATTCTCCAAGTTTATCACCTCTCAGTTAGAGCAACACTGAGTCTTACTGTCCATGTACATGGGTTCTTTGTCCTTTGATTCTTATAGAACTTGCACAGTGTTTGATGTGATTTCATAGACTTCAAGCATATCTACTCTTAGTCTTTCTCTCTCCAGACTTGATTCTTGACCTCTCAGTCCATCCTTTTATGACAGCCAAATTTCCAAGTTCACATTCAGTGATATTGAATACAGAAGCCATAGAAGGTGATCCCAAATCATAGTCCTGCCACACACCAGAGCTAGCATTCAAGAAATTGATTTTGACAAAACACAAAAATAAAAAGCAAAGATACTCCTTGGTTCATCTTCAGTCCAAATATTCTGGAGATGTAAGAAATGTTCATGTACCATCATCCTTTGACCTGCCCCAGTCTTAAAAGTATTTTGTTAAAAAAACAAAAAACCTCCTTAAAGGTCTTTGTTGAAAGTGAAATTGTGAGTCACTCAGTTGTGTCCAACTCTTTGTGACTCCATGGACTGTAGCCCACCAGGCTCTTCTGTCCATGGAATTCTCCAGGCAAGAGTACTGGAGTGGGTAGCCATTCCCTTCTCCAGGGGATCTTCCTGACCCAGGGATGGAACCCGAGTCTCCCACATTGCAGGCAGATTCTTTACCATCTGAGCCCCCAGGGAAGCCCTTAAGGGAACGATGATCTGTCAAGGTCTTCATGCCTCTAAAAATAATAAAGGGACTTATTGACATGGAATTCCCCTTGTCTGGATGTGCTGGTTTCCTTGGTGAACTCACCAAAACATAGATGACTTTAGAGGCATTCAGGGAAAGTTAAAATGAATCTGTAACTTCTATAGATCTTAAGGATTAATACTTCATGAGGAACATCAGGAATAATCAAAGTACATCATAAAGTCAAGCCTTAATATTAACCTCCTGCCAAAGAATTAGCTCATCTAAAAGCAGTTTATTAAGCTGGGTTTATAAACTGTCTTTAGATGAGTTCACTCTTTGCCAGGAAAATTATTCTGAGTGTGTGTGTGTGTGTGTGTGTGTATGTGTGTGTGTGTGTGCATACACACGCGTGAGCACTGAAGGAATATGCTTGTTATCACAGATCTTCCTAACTTTAACATACAGTCTGAGTTTCACAGGGTCTAAATAAAGGAGAGATAGGAAAAAATAGACAAAGACTAAATTGTAGACTAGTTTTAAAGTAATATCATGTGGATATTTTCTAAGTAGCAAGGGAAACAGGAGTTGAACGATATGTTGTTTATCAGTGTCTGACTCTCTTTAAATGCATTACTTTATTAGATATTTATAACAGCCTAGGTGTAGAATAACCAGCTCATGCCAGTTTGTCCAGGATTGTTCCCCTTTTAAAACTAAACCCTGCCTGGTGTGTGCATGCCTGCTCAGTCGCTTCAGTCACATCTGACTCTGCAATGCCATGGACTGTAGCCTGCCAGTCTTCTCTATCCATGGGTATTCTCCAGGCAAGAATACTCAAGTGGGTTGCCATGCCCTCCTCCAGGGCATCTTCCCAACCCAGGTCTCGAACCAGCATCTCTTATTTCTCCTGCATTTGCAGGTGAGTTCTTTACCACTAACTCCACCTGGGAATCCCAAACCCTGCCTCAGTCCCAAGCAAACCAGGACAGCTGATCACTTTAGCCAAGGAAGGCAGTAAAGGGTGTTTTGAGACTGATTCCCAGCATGGTGAGAACTTCCACCACCACCACCACCACCACCA
Organism: Cephalophus harveyi; assembly: GCA_006410635.1. NCBI lineage: Eukaryota > Metazoa > Chordata > Mammalia > Artiodactyla > Bovidae > Cephalophus > Cephalophus harveyi. Next base: position 100,303 of record SJYT01068267.1, read on the forward strand.
AGCAATTCTACACCAGTTGGGTGTACAACAATTTCACTCAATTCTGACACGATCTACCAGTAAATAGCATCAGATCCCACAGGTTAAGGTGTCAGTCCTGCAAAGCTGCCTCCCCACCACTTCAGAGGCCAGTCACAAGTCCAGGTTGTCACCTGTGTTTCTGACCGAATTGCTATGGATAGTAGGGTCCAACACCTCCCTTCCTGGGTTCCATTAATTTGCTAGAGCAGGTAACAGAACTCAGAGAAACACTTTATTCATTAGATCACTTGTTCATTATAAAAAGATGTAACTCAGGAACAGCCAGAGATGCATAAGGCAAGGTGTAGGGAAAGAGTGAGGAGGCTTCCATGCCCTCGCTAGGTGTGCTGTTCTCCCCAAATCTCCATGTTCACCAACCTGGAAACTCTCCAAACCATATCCTTTTGGGTTTTTATGGAGGCTTCATAATCAGTTCAGTTCAGTTCAGTCGCTCAGTCGTGTCCGACTCTTGGCAACCCCATGAATCACAGCATGCCAGGCCTCCCTGTCCATCACCAACTCCTGGAGTTTACTCAAACTGAGGTCCATTGAGTCGGTGATGCCATCCAGCCATCTCATCCTCTGTCGTCCCCTTCTCCTCCTGCCCTCATTCCTTCCCAGCATCAGGGTCTTTTCCAATGAGTCAGCTTTTCACATCAGGTGGCCAAAGTATTGGAGTTTCAGCGTCAACATCAGTCCTTCCAATGAACATTCAGGACTGATTTCCTTTAGGATGGACTTGTTGGATCTCCTTGCAGTCCAAAGGACTTTAAGAGTCTTCTCCAACACCACAGTTCAAAAGCATCAATTCTTCGGTGCTCAGCTTTCTTTAGAGTCCAACTCATATCCATACATGACTACTGGAAAAACCATAGCCTTCACTAGATGGACCTTAGTTGGCAAAGTAATGTCTCTGCTTTTTAATATGCTACCTAGGTTGGCCATAACTTTCCTTCCAAGGAGTAAGCATCTTTTTATTTCATGGCTGAAGCCAACATCTGCAGTGATTTTGGAGCCCCCCAAAATAAAGTCAGCCACTGTTTCCACTGTTTCCCCGTCTTTCTGCCATGAAGTGATGGGACTGGATGCCATGACCTTTGTTTTCTGAATGTTGAGCTTTAAGCCAACTTTTTCACTCTCCTCTTTCACTTTCATCAAGAGGCTCTTTAGTTCTTCTTCAATTTCTGCCATAAGGGTGGTGTCATCTGCATATCTGAGGTTATTGATATTTCTCCTGGCAATCTTGATTCCAGCTTATGCTTCTTCCAGCCCAGTGTTTCTCATGATGTACTCTGCATATAAGTTAAATAAGCAGGGTGACAATATACAGCTTTGATGTACTCCTTTCCTGATTTGGAACCAGTCTGTTGTTCCATGTCCAGTTCTAACTGTTGCTTCCTGACCTGCATACAGATTTCTCAAGAGGCAGGTCAGGTGGTCTGGTATTCTATTTCTTGAAGAATTTTCCACAGTTTATTGTGATCCACACAGTCAAAGGCTTTGGCATAGTCAATAAAGCAGAAATAGATTTTTTCTGGAACTCTCTTGCTTTTTTGATCATCCAGCAGATCTTGGCAATTTGATCTCTGGTTCCTCTGCCTTTTCTAAAACCAGCTTGAACATTTGGAAGTTCATGGTTCACATATTGCTGAAGCCTGGCTTGGAGAATTTTGAGCATCAAAAATTTTGATGCAAATTTTGAGCATCTTACTAGTGTGTGAGATGAGTGCAATTGTGCGGTAGTTTGAACATTCTTTGGCATTGCCTTTCTTTGGGGTTAGAATGAAAACTGACCTTTTCCAATCCTGTGGCCACTGCTGAGTTTTCCAAATTTGCTGGCATATTGAATGCAGCACTTGCACAGCATCATCTTTTAGGATTTGAAATAGCTCTACTGGAATTCTATCACCTCCACTAGCTTTGTTCATAGTCATGCTTCCTAAAGCCCGCTTGACTTTGGACTCCAGGATGTTTGGTTCTAGGTGAGTGATCACACCATCCTGATTATCTGGGTTGTGAAGATCTTTGTGTATAGTTCTTCTGTGTATTCTTGCCACCTCTTCTTAATATCTTCTGCTTCTGTTAGGTCCATACCATTTCTGTCCTTTATTGAGCCCATATTTGCATGAAAAGTTCCCTTGGTATCTCTAATTTTCTTGAAGAGATCTCTAGTCTTTCCCATTCTATTGTTTTCCTCTATTTCTTTGCATTGATCCCTGAGGAAGGCTTTCTTATCTCTTCTTGCTATTCTTTGGATAGGTCCATACCATTTCTGTCCTTTATTGAGCCCATATTTGCATGAAAAGTTCCCTTGGTATCTCTAATTTTCTTGAAGAGATCTCTAGTCTTTCCCATTCTATTGTTTTCCTCTATTTCTTTCCACTGATCACTGAGGAAGGCTTTCTTTCTCTCCTTGCTATTCTTTGGAACTCTGCATTCAGATGGGTATATCTTTCCTTTTCTCCTTTGCTTTTGGCTTCTCTTCTTTGCACAGCTATTTTTAAGCTATTCGGCTTTTTATGGAAGTTTCATAATCATAGTTGATTAAATTATTGACCATTGGCATGTGAACTCAATCTCCAGTCCCTAGGTCAGGAGGTGGCCTTCAAAGTCTTCCACTGAGCTTTCTTCCTTGACTCATAGTATAGCCCCTCCAGTAGGTCTCCAGTAACATGCTCAGATAAGAGCAACCCAGTGGCAACCATGGTGAAGTTACTCAGTCGTGTCCGACTCTTTGCAACCCCGTGGACTGTAACCTACTAGGCTTCTCTGTCCATGGGATTCTCCAGGCAAGAATACTGGAGTGGATTGCCATTTCCTTCTCCAGGGGATCTTCCCGACCCAGGGATCGAACCCGGGTCTCCCGCATTGGAGGCAGACGCTTTAACCTCTAAGCCACCAACCATGAGTACTATGAAACGCTTTCTGGAGAACTGTCATTTATGGAAGCAAAGAGACCTGAGTCCTCAGAGACTGGTCACATTTCTTTCTCTCACTACGGGAAATTCTAAGAGTTTTAGGAGCTCTGTGCTAGAAAAAGGAACAGAGACCAAAATTTCCTTATTATATAAATCACAATCTCACAGGCAGATAATCTTTTCCATATTTTACCAAATAGGTGACTGGAATTTTCCAAGACAAATGACTCATAGTCACACAGCAGTTGTAAGTGGTGCATTCTGTATTAGAACCCAAGCCTTCTAACTGCCTTTATATAGTTTCCAAGAAACCAGACTTTAATTAACACAGTGTGTAAAACTACTGTGAGAATTTTATTGACTTTTATGTTTTCTAGAAGCTTAACCATTCCTTTTGTGACACCATAATTTTGCTCTCCAGCCCCCTCTTAACAGATAATACAGAAAGAAAAAAAAAAAAAAACTCAGCCCAGTTTATCAGAATTATTACAGACTCCGTTAACTGACTGTGAATTGATGAAAATAATTTTAATGCTTTCCAAGTCAGTTATTTCTAACGCAACTATGAAAATAAGCAGTGGCCTATGCATCTGCACTCTGAAAGCAATGTAACCTACGCTGCCTCCCCTGTTTTTTCCCATCTGTCTTAAAGAGGAATTTCTTTTTTCTGTTTGTGGGGCAGAGCAAGTATCAGGAGAGTGAGTGGCAATGTAAAACTGGACAATGAAATGATGAGACCTGGCTTGATCTCCACGTGTTACACTTTGTCCTTTCTTCTCGATACACGAAGAAGTGAATGTGTGTCCACACAAACCTCTCCCATTACTGTCCTGTCTGTGCTGAGCAAAATTGAACCCATATGTCTTTAAAATGCCTTTTCATTTTGATGGCTTCTTTGAACATACTGATCTTGGTGCAAATGTGGCCCTTTGGACTACTAATGCCCATTTGCTCTTCCCCAACAGGCATCACAGTTGATAGGCACGGATTCATTTACTTTGTGGATGGGACCATGATTCGGAGAATTGATGAGAATGCTGTGATCACAACCGTCATTGGCTCAAACGGTCTGACTTCCACACAGCCACTGAGCTGTGACTCAGGAATGGACATCACTCAGGTAGGCACCACTGGTTTTCAAGCGCTATCACCATTTGGCATCATGGAAATGGATAACAATTTTCTCATACAGAAATTAGGTAGAAAGGAAGTCTGGCGTATCCGTTATAACACCAGATAGCAGAAGTTTCTCTTGATGTAAGTGACTTTCTTCCTCCTCTGAAAAACTCCAGTTGAGAGAAAAGGGAAAACTAGGATGGGAGTAATGCTAGGCGGAATGCTGGCATGAAAATTAAAGTCCAAGTTTGAATCAATTAGAAGGTAAGACCAATTTCACTTGTTGAATTGTTTTCCAAGATATCTAATTTTATTCTTTTTGAATAATACAGTAACTCCCATTTGGAAAAGCACTGATTACTAAAGTCTTTAGAAGTCTTTTTTAATGAATATATGAGCATGACTTCTTACTCATGTGTATGTAAATAGCTATTTCTAGGGCGTTATTTTTCTTTTTTAAGTAAAAGCAACATTCCCTCTGAGATCTACTTTACATTTATTTAGGAAAGCTTTTTTGCCAATGAGAATAAAAGGGAAATTCAGTGTAGTTCCCATCTGAGTCCAAAATTCTGATTTTACAAGAATTCTAGAAAATCAGGATTAGACAGGTAGAGATTACAGAGCAGATAGCAGAGTCCCTGCACCTTGTGAATGACTGTCTTCGTTTGCAGACTCAAGAGGTTGGTGTGTTAAACGAGGGAAATAGATTAGACAGTCATCAAAGGAACTTTCAAACTAACTTCCATGAATCTATGACTCTGATGAAGTAGATTACTTATCTTCTCAAATGGATTAAAATAAAAGTTGAGAGTTTTAGAACTGGTGTATCAGAGAGGATGGTTTTGACTGTAAGTGATTTTGACTATAAGACAAAGTGATTTCAACAAGAAGGTTTCATTAACTCACATCGTGAGATGAGCAGAAGTAGGCAAAGATGCCAGCAGATCACATTGTGTCACATTGACCAGAATTAAATCACTTGCAGAGGGTAAACACGTTTCCAAAATGGATTCAGACCCTCTGGAACTGGGGCAGCCTCCCTGAGCATATCGCTACCTAATTCTAGAACCCAAATCAGGATTCTGTTAGCAAGGAATGAAGGACTGCTGTTTGGTAGGCAACCAGCCATAGTCTACATAGTTAGGGTACCCCTGCCTCCCCCAAGTAACTCAGAAAATAGTCAGAGTCAACTACAAAAAAATAAAATAAGAAACGGAAGGCCTGGAAAAGTGACAAAAGGAATGAACTATCTATAAGAGAGATACAAGTAGGTCGGGCTATCCTGGAGCAGTCTAACTTTCCATGATGCAGAATCCTGCAGGAAGCAAGCAAAGGGAGCAGTATTTATGGCCATGAGGAAGGGTGTGACTGTGTTTATATGGAGGAGGGGGATGAAAGAAAGAAGGTGCACATACATGATTCACTTGTGGGATATTTTTTACTTAAAATAGAACACTTAGTATCGCAATCAGTCAGCTGTAGACAATCTATCTGTTTCTCTGTGGCAAAGTTATGCTGAAAAGAGAGCGCTTTGTCTACATAGAGCGAGCACAGGATCGTCATCACCACGAGAAAGGTTCTTTTCCACATAACGATTCACAAGCCATAATTGCCACTGTAAAAGCTACCTCACCCCTTTCAGACTGGAGTGAAGAGTCTAGCCCACTGAACAGGAACCTGCTAACCAGGAGACAGAATTACAGTTTCTCTATGGCATTCCACCCCAAGTCTCGATTTCCCTGAAAGGAGTCCCCGACTCCCCCCTTCCCTTTTCCTTACACAACCTCAGCATGAGAAAAACAGTCAGGTTTTTTTGGAGGGGCATGGAAGATGGAGAGTTGAGTGAGGTAAGAGGGGGTAGATGCTAGAAACCAACAGGACAGCCTAGGAGAGAAATCAGGCTTCATGGGACTTCCCTGGTAGTCCAGTGGTTATGACATCATGTTTCCAGTGCAGGGGACACGGGTTTGATCCCTGCTCAGGAAACTAAGATCCTGCATGCTGCATGGTGGTCAGAAAAAGAAATCAGGCTTCATGTCCAAATTATTTAGCTGCTATCTCCACTGCTGTCCACCACTTCCTGTTGTGTCCTTCAAACACCCTTAAGAGTAACTAGCATCTTTCTTCTTAGGCTGGCACAAGACAGTGAGGCCAGACTGATTTCTCCTTAAGTGTCCACAGTATAACCTTCCATTTTTATTAGGGGCCTGCTTTTCAGGGTCCCCGACCCTCTGTCTGGAATTTCCACTGCTGGTCCCCTTTCCCAGTCTCCTTACACCTTACCTCTTCACGGGACCCTTCCCTAACAGTCCTAATCCTCACTGTGGTCTCATTCCCTTCCTGAAATTTAACATCACTACATTTACTGTATAATCTGCTCTCTGTTGCCAAGCTATGTATCCGACTAGTTTCCCACAGTAGACTGTATGTTCTTTAGACAAGCATGGTAAGTGCTCAGCAGGCACAGTTAACATACATACCAATACCAAAGAGACACTATGATGCAAAAAGCTTGAAGGAGTAGTGAGAGATGAAGCTGGAGGGTAAGTGGGGATAATGTGGTAAATGACCATACAAGCATGATCGCATTCCAGTTTTATCCAGTGGACAATGGGGAGCCAATGAGAGCATTAAGTGTGTGTGAATGTGCACACTAGTTTTCTTCTCTGTAGATGGGGGATAATAAAACTAGTGTGTGTGAATGTGCACACTAAGTCACTTGAGTCATGTCCGACTCTTTGCGATCCCATGGACCACAGCCTGCCAGGCTACCCTGTTCGTGGGATTCTCCAGGCAAGAATACTGGAGTGGGTTGCCATTTCCTCTTCCAAGGGATCGTCCCAGACCAGGGATCGAACCCGTGTCTCTTATGTCTCCTGCATTGGCAGGTGGGTTCTTTACCACTAGCGCCACCTCGCGGGACTATCAGCTTAATCACATAGTAATAGCAAATAGAGGATTGAGTGAGATCTTCCAGGGAGGGGATGTAAGGATAAAAAAAGAGAGAGAGAGAGGCGGCTTCAGACCAAATTCCAGCCATATCAATATTCAAGAAAAGGCTAAGGAATAGGAACCCACAAAAAGGAAACGAGATAAAGAGACCTGACAAGTAGGAGGAAAACAAGGAATGTGAGTGGTCAAAAAACCCAGGGAAGTGAGCTTTTCAAAAAGAGGGGAACGTGTGTATACCTGTGGCAGATTCATGTTGATGTATAGCAAAACCAATACAATATTGTAAAGTAATTAACCTCCAATTAAAATAAATAAATTTATATTAAAAAAATAAAAAACAAAAAGAAGAGAATGATTAACATCAAATTCTGCTTATAGGTCACTAAAATGAGGTAGGTTTTTTTTTAAGAAGCCATTTGGTTTGACAGCATTTGTGACTTTGATAAGAGTGCCTTTGGTAGAGTGCTAATTAATTGGAGTTGGATGGCAGTGTTAGAGTGGGAGGTGAGGAAATGAAGAAAGTGAAAATAGATCACTCTTTTGAGATGTTGGGCTGGTAAGAGGAGGATTTGGCATCGAAACAAATCAGCTTCCAGGTGTGTGCGAGTAAGAACCCAGGTGCGGTACAGGTACACAAAAGCTGGAAGACACTGAAGGAAATCCTCTGGGTCAGAGTGTCGACCAGGAGGAAGCCAGCATGTGGGACAGCTCATCCTCTGTGGCCAGGGTCTCCCCTGTCTGTTTTGACGGTGGTGGCCGATCGGGGGCTTAGGTTTAACGTGACTTTACTTAAGCACATGGGCTGGGTTGAGCTAGAGGGAAGAAAGCTGAGTAGGGAGCTTCATAACACCTTCCAGGAGGAAAGCCCCAGTTGTTTATAGTAGTGCTTACAGTGATCCAGCTGAGCTTACACAGTACTCAGTTTTATATTTCAGTAAATCAAAATATATTGATGGGTGAGGGTGGAGACAGATGTCTAAATGAGAGCACACAGATTCTGCTGACAGGCACAGGCAGGAGAGAAAAGAGAGGCCTGACTGCAGCATGAAGATTTGAATCAGACTTCATGAAGAGCTTACTGATTCTAAGACTATGTGGCAGCTTCATACATTATTGAAAGAGTTTATAGAATCACCACCTTTTGAAACTTTTAAGGCAAATGTTGGATAGCAATCATCTATGAACGCTTGGAATATAGACCTCTCTGGATTCAGGAAGATGGATCAGCTGTTTTCTCAAGATCCTTTACAACATCTTGAATGTTTCTCTACAGAAATATAACCCAAATGCCAAAGTTCCTTGTTACTTTTCCTATATTTCAAAACCAAAAGGTCCTGGGACTTAACCCTGGCAGTCCAGTGATTAAGATCTGTGCTTTCACTGCCCGGAGCCCAGTTTCAATCCCTGGTTGGTGAACTAAAATCCCACAAAAAAGAAAAAGGTCCCCAACAAGGGAAGTCCCATTCATGCTAGCAGACTACCTCTGGAATCTAAGAGGTGATGCGTTGGTCTTCTGTATTTTTCTGAGACAAACCTGAGCCCCTAGAAAGAATCAATCCTCAGAAGATAATGAATGTCCTCCCTCTAATAATTCTAATAATACCTGCTACCACTTATGGAGAAGTTACTATGTGCCAGGAACTATCCTAAGCATCTTATTCACACTGTTCCATGTTGTCTCCACCAGCCTTAGGAGGTAGGTGTAATTATCCCCCATCTACAGAGAAGAAAACTAGTAGTCAGAAGGCTGACGTATTGTGTATGAGCGCAAAGTTATTAAGTGGTACAGCCAAGATCTGAGCACAAGCTTTCTGACTCCCATGTACCGTTTCCCCACTTCCACACTTTCAGTGACAACTGGAGATGACCAGGTATCATTGTATTTAGTGGGTGACAAATGTCATTTGGTTGAGGAAGATGCTGTTTATTTAGTGGCACTTTAGGCAATAGTTTAATAAAATCTAATCATCTCAAGAAATGAAATTTGCTTTGACAATAAAATCAGCCATTTGTTCAAAATCAATATCCTTTTTCTGATTTACTGAAATGCGAAACTGAACTCTCAGTATAAACTCTGAGGCATAACTGCCCATTGTAAGCACTGCTAAAGCAACCAGGCCTTTCACTTCAGGAGATGAGTCGATTATGAAGAGATCGGGCTCTTTATTTCCGTTGCTGCTGCTGAATCATCTAGCTCTGGTAACTCACTTCCATCTTGTGCCTGACTAGAACGGAATTGGGAGTTAGACCAAGTCTCTTGGTGCAATAGCAAACTTGAGAGTTGATTTGCTCCTTGGATCCAGCCTAATGCTCTCCCCCAAACCAACCCAAGAGAAGATACACAGGCAACATAGGCCTCTTGTAGGCAGATAATCCTGTTTACCCACTGTCCATAATGTGCACACTTTGAGGTGTTTGTCTGAGTATTCAGGACATAACCAGTCCTCTCTATATGCTTGTTGGATCATTTTCATACTACAAAGCAGTTCCCCAAAGCACTTACTTGTCCAATGGGCCTAACAAGTGGAAGGGGGTTCATGGTTCATGGTTATGAAAGAACAGTATCTGATTCTTTGGAGGAACCAACCTTGACCCCAGACATTCAATCTATTGAGCTAATCTACTGGGAATTCTCCTCCTCTCCCCAGTCATTCCCTCCAGAATATACTCACAATTCAGTAATAGTGAGATTATTATTAATAGAATATTAAGCCAGCCTCTCCTCAAATGCCTCTTGGGATAGGAAACTCACTCCCTTTCTCCAGCGAATGTCTCTGACTGATGGAAACCTCTTCTGGGATCCCTTTAACATTAACTTTTTAATCTTCCTTTCATTTTTACCATCTAGCCTTTAATGCAACTCTTTAGGCCTTGTGGTATGAATTTAATCTGTCTTCTAGGAAATAAATATATTTTCGAACCAAGTTCTATGCTTAGTGCTTTCATATACATTATCTTCTTTAATCCTCATGGCAATTTTTAACGAGAAGTATTATTAGAAGTTCCTCTATTTTTAATCAACACGAAAAGCAAAGTTCAGAGAAGTTGAGAAACTTAGTGAAGGTCATACAACCGATCAGTAACAGAGTTAAAATTTGAACCTGGTTGACCTGATTCCAAAGTTCACGTTCTTTTCACCAAACTGCTATATCAAACCACCTTTTCTACCTGACAACCTTCTCAGTGCATGTGAACAACTCTCTCAGACCTCCTAAGTCACAGCCCTGGTTCATTGAACAACACTTCACTTGCCACAGTACTGAGTTTCCTTCACCATTCTCCTCACTCTTCTCTGAACGTGTTCTCATTTATCTATATCTCTTTGAAAGGGAGGCTTCCAGAAATGAATAAAATAATCCAGATGTGCTCTGACTCAGTCCGAGGTAAAATGGTGACTGACACAACCCTTTTTCTCTATTCTCTCTTTCTGTTCATTTTGCATGCGGGTTTTCAAAAGGTTTTGCCAAAGAACATTTACTTCAAACAAAAGAAGTCCCCATTGATAAAGCTGATGCCAACAGCAGATTCAAACAAGTAGTATCCTAGAACCTTCTCTATTCAAATTCACTCCCACACAGTGGGACTTTGTATGGCGACCCCCAAGGCACTTTTGAAAAATGTTAGGGAAATAAAGAGCACAGGTTAAGAAACCACAGTCAAAGCTGTGTTGGATTTTCGGTCACTTTTGACATGCGTTGTGATTATAAAGGGTCTTCCCAGATGGCACAATGGTAAAGAATCTACCTGTCAATGTAGAACACTTAGGAGATGTGGGTTTGATCCCTGAGTTGGGAAAGTACCCTGGAGAAAGAAATGGCAACCCACTTCACTATTCTTGCCTGGAAAATTCCATGGACAGAGGAGCCTGGTGGGTGGGCTACAGTCCTTGGGGTTGCAAAGAGTTGAGCATGACTGAGCATGCATGCAAACACGTGATTATAGAGAACTAAAAATTCACATGTCTCTCATTCCCGTCTCCTCACCCTGTACTTACAAACTTGATTATTTACTTGTTTTGACTGTAACCCCCACTAATAATTATATTTTACACTATTGTTCAGGATATAAATTGGAATAAAAATTTCATGAAATAATACTTACTTTGACTACACATGCATCATAATACAGGATCTTATGTTAGTTTGTATTCAATTCCAGCTCATTAGATTCAGTCCTCATCTTTGTTTTCTGCTACCATCCAATATCTTCACTACCCTTCCTAGCCTTGTGTCACCTATAGATTTGAATGCTTTCTATGTCTTCATCCATGATGAAATTTATGGATAGATAGACCAGGGAAATTGTAGCATCACTTGACTAGTTATCTCTTAGATTGTGAACCCATCTGTTTGAACTATCACCTATAGGGTATGATTCATAGTAGATCAGGAAATCAATATGATGGCCTATGACTAGTTCTCAAGAAAAATGAAATATAACAAAAAAAAAATTCAGAGTGCATCATGTATGGTAAGTGTAAGTAAGTATTGTTTCATAAAACATTTCAATTGTATATCCTGAACAATAGTGTAAAATATAATTCTTACTGAGGTCATAGTCAAAACAAGCTTGAAAGCCACTACCCTCACCCATATTTCCCATAACTTGTCCACAAAGGTATCATGAGAAACCTTACCAAGTTGGTAACTCTGTTTAAAAGGAAATAAGAGGACTTCCCTGGTCATCCAGTGGTTGAGAATCCACCTGCCAATGCAGGGGACACAGGTTCAGTTCCTGGCCCAGAAAGATTCCACATGCTGCAGGGCAGCTAAGCCCATGAGCCACAACTACTGAGTCTGTGTGCTCTAGAGCCCAAGCTCCACAACAGGAGAGGCCACCACAATGAGAAGCCTGAGCACCGCCGCTGGAGTACAGCTACGGAAGGCCTGCATGCAGCAACGAAGACCCAGCGCAGCCAAAAATGCATTTGTTTGTTTAAAAAAAAAGCAACTTTAAAAAAGAGAGAGAGAGAAAGGAAATTAGAATCCTTTGACATAATTTGTTTTGAGTCATAGTATCCAAAAACACCACTTCCTCATCTAAGGACTAAGAAAAAAACTGTTTAATAATGCTTTATGGCAAAACCAATACAGTATTGTAAAGTAAAAAAAATAATAAAATTAGAAAAAAAATAATGCTTTCCTAAAGCAACATCCCTGGAAGGAAAGTTATGACCAACCTAGATAGCTTATTAAAAAGCAGAGATATTACTTTGCCAACAAAGGTCCATCTAGTCAAGGCTATGGTTTTTCCAGTGGTCATGTATAGATGTGAGAGTTGGACTGTGAAGAAAGCTGAGCACCAAAGAATTGATGCTTTTGAACTGTGGTGTTGGAGAAGACTCTTGAGAATCCCTTGGACTGCAAGGAGATCCAACCAGTCCATCCTAAAGGAGACCAGTCCTGGGTGTTCATTGGAAGGACCCATGCTGAAGCTGAAACTCCAATACTTTGGCCACCTCATGCGAAGAGTTGACTCACTGGAAAAGGCCCTGACACTGGGAGGGATTGGGGGCAGGAGGAGAAGGGGATGACAGAGGATGAGATTGCTGGATGTCATCACCAACTCAATGCACATGAGTTTGGGTGAACTCCGGGAGTTGGTGATGGACAGGGAGGCCTGGTGTGCTGCAGTCATGGGGTCGCAAAGAGTCAGACACGACTGAGCAACGGAACTGAACTGAAAGCAACATTAGGTCCCCTGCTTGCAGTTTGTGGAGCACATCTTTGGATTCTTCTTGAAGTCAGACCTATGTGTAATGACCTGTAGTCTTCCAGCACACCTTCTACTGCCCAGTATTACTCAATAACTTGTTCTAAAAATTCATTTGCAAGTTCTAAGAGGTAACTCTTTCTGTCCAGAAAAACTTGAACTCAATTTAAAGAATTGAAAGAATTTGATGCCTTTCTACAATCCCTGCACCCATCTTGGACTTTAGGAACTTAGAATCAGTGTTCTTTGTGGCCATTCTCTTTAAAAAAGAAAGCAAAACTTACCTCTCTCTCATCCATCGGCATTATACCACCTGCCACAAGCCTCAAAACTTTGCCTCCCTGGTAGTCATGTGCCTGAAAAAAAGCTATTTTCTATTTTCCTTTCAATTTTTTTTGCAAGTTTCAGATAAACTAACCACAACTGGATAGAAGGGAATCATAAAGCCTCCTCTTCAAAATCTACATGTCAATTCAATTTTGTACAAGTGGATTCAGCATTTTCTGTTGTTTTGAAAAACTACATATAATAACATGGAGGCATGAAAAGTTACAGCAATCCAGGGAGAACAAAGAAAAGAAACAGTCGCTTTAGTACAGAAAAGGCACCTTCTTTTCCCCTTTTTAAACTCTTGCCTAATATCTCTCATTGTCTCTTCTTCAGTCCCCTGCCAACCCTTTCATGTCTACAGAATAGCCTCCATCACCCTGAGTGATACAGATGATATTGAAACTCAAGTTCTTCAGGGGTTACTTGGCTTTCTTTGTGCACTTCCATCACTCTCCCTGTGCACACTGAAAGAGAACAGAATTAGATCTTTGGAATGAAGGCCATTATAAGTGAAATTCCCTGCAGGGACAGACTTCTGAGTTTTGTGAAGCTCCGTAGGGAATCAAGAAAAATCTGAATTATAATAAGTTTGCTTGAATAAAGGGATTTCCCAGGGGAGGGGAAAAAAAGAAAGTATTTTTAAAGTTCTTGCCACCAGAGATGAAAATCTCACCACCTCCACCCTCAACACACCCTCCCAATGCTTCAATGACTATGGAATCTATCTTATACACAGAGCCAAGTAAGAATCTGTGGCCATGCTGCAGAGAATTCAGAACGGGGACATGTAGCAAAGGAAGGAGTAGCGCTTCAGATAAAGAGCAACCCAGGGAAGATGTAAGCAAGTTTTCTGAAACATATATAAGCACCTCTATCCAGAGCCAGCAAGGCCAGTGGGCAGCAGGGGCTGCTGGGTGGGAATAAAAGAGAGGTGACCAAAGAGATAAGAGAAGTCTAGCCCGTGAGCCACAACTACTGAGCGTGTGCTCTAGAGCCCAGGAGCCGCAACCACTGTGCCCGTGTGCCTCAACTAATGAAGCCCTCGCACCTTAGAGCCTGTGCTCCACAACAAGAGAAGCCACCCCAATGAGAAACCTGCACACCGCAACTAGAGAGTAGCCCGTGGGCAACAACAGAGACCAGCACAGCCAAAAATAAATACATTAAATTATTTTTAAAAAACACGTTTATAACCTTGGAACAATGATTCACATCTTCAAGAGTACTAGGGGACATTTTACTAAAGTTCTCTGGATGATTCCCTAGCCACCGACTTCCCTTTGCCTACGGGAACGTTTCTAGTAGAAAGAACATAGACAGTCCCAGCTGTGAGTCCAGATTCTGCCATTTATTAACAGTGCAACCTCAAGCAAGTTACTTAAGGTCTCTATATCTGTACTTCCTCAACATTAGGAAGTGAGATAAAACCCTGCCTTGTCTCCTAAGGCTATTGGGATAGTTAAACAAGAAAACAAATATGAAAGAACTTTGTTTTTGGACAGGCACTTGCAACTGTAAAATGTTGGTCTTGATCAGAAGTGAAGAGAGAGGTCATATGGCATTACATGTAACCTTGGGTTTTATATTTTCCTTTGCACCATCAGTTAGGTGAGTGGAAAGGTTTCACAACCCTCCATCTACACAGCAATCAAATTATGGTATCACAGAGCATGCGATGGCAGTTAATGTTAATATTAACTGATTTGACAGAATATTCTGTCAAATATTCTGATTTGACAGAATCAAACAGCACCAAGAACCATTTTTTTTTTGAAAGAAAGTTGACTGTAGGAGTCCCTAGAGGCTCTTCATATTACTCACCTATAAAGGAATGATCCATTAGCGTTTATGGCTGAAAATTACATAATAGTACAAAATAAACAACATTTTTAGTTGCCATCTCTATATTTGAAAAAGAGAACATCTATTTTTGAATCATTTATTCTGTTGTCCTCTGAAATATGGCAATATATTTTTAAAAATTAAATTGTCTTTGTCTACTTCTTGACCCCAAAGAAGTTGCTGTCATTTCAGATTCTGTCATTTCAGATTCAGCACTACACTTGGAAAACAGACAGTAGAATTTTAAAGCCAGTTAATTATTCCTCCTTATGAAGGCTAATTCAATAAATGACCCAATTGTTGATTAAGTGACATCACTTTTTTAATATATAAAAGCACTTGGAAAGTATGAACTGCTTTACAAATATAAGGAATGATGTAAGGTGTTAATTGGCATCTTCAGGAAATATTTTCTGTTGAGTCATCATGCACTTGTTAAAATGGGAGGACACAAGAACAAAATAAGTCTGCAAGGTCATTCTTCTGATTTTGTAGTATCTGTGATTTTCAGTCGCTAACTTAAATGCATTCCTGGATAATGTTATTTATTGCTCACTCAGTCCAAAGCTATTCTCCTTGCTCTGTCCAATGCAGGAAAACACCTTCTGAAACTTCAAAAAGAGAGCCAAACTTTCCTCTAATCCTTTAATAGAGGGTGCAAGAGACAAAATCAGGCCTCGAGGGTAGACTCTCCTTCATAATAAAAGTTCATATTAGAGGTCAGTAAAGTAGACTGTGTGGGAACACAGACCACATGGATTTGAGTCGCAGCTCCACCACTTGCTGGATGTGTCCCTCTGGGGGAAATCCTGTACCTGTCAGTGGGGATGATAATGATATTTTTCTCTATAAGAAAGTTGTGAGGACTAAATGAGATAATATATTTTAAAAAGATCACTTACTTAGCAGGACTTCTCCAGCGATCCAGTGATTACAACTCTGCCTTCCAGTGCAGGGGATGTGGATTTGATCCCTGGTCGGGAAGCTATCTATCCCACATGCCTCAGAACACAGCCAAAAAAAAAAAAAATCACTTAGCAAAGTACGTGATTCATAAGTGCTCAGTGAATTAGCAGGAGGAGAAACAGCAGCAGCACTGGCTGTAGTATTTGACCTTCCATTCACAGAATAGAAAATTGAACAGATAATTTACAGAACCAAGATTTTTTCAAAGGGCCAAGAAGTTTGGAACTGCTATAGAAATTGTGTAATCTTCCCTTCTGTCCTTTGTACATAGGTGTACCTTCTCAGAGAGCCATGCAAATACTTGTAGGTGAGTTTGATGGCCTGTAGCAAGCATATGCTCCAGAGATGGCTCTTAATCTGCTGTGACCTTCACAGAATGTTTTATCTGCCTAATGCTGATATGAAAAGCTCTATCTAGATCACTTAAAGCATGTGTATGCTAGTCATTGAATGGTGCCCCAAATCCTTCATTTTCTTTCTACTTTCAAGAAGGGTCTCACTGACTGTGGAGCTAAGGTTTGGATGTAGTATGAGTTTCATACATATGTGAATTTGACATGTAGAGATTTTAGATCATCTTCCAACTTTGAAATCAGGAGGTAAGAGCAGCACATTCAGTGGATGGCCATTCTACGTGGGTCAGTTTCACACAAAAAATTTAATATGAAAGTATATAAGTAGGAAGACATAGTTTATCTAGGTCAACACGAAAGATATGACTCTCCCAAGACAAGATAAAGGCCCCCAGGTAAGTGGAAAATCAAAAGGAAAGAAGTTATGAGGCTGATAAGAAAGATAGCAGTGTCCTAGGATTTTAGAAGCAAGCTTAGTCTGTGAGTTGCTTTGTCTTTTTCTTTTTTATCAAGATATTCAGGTTCCAAAGCATGTCAATCAATCTGAAAAATTTGAATGTGTAAAAACCCAAATTTAACAAAATTATAAACTGAGAGAAGCTTTACAGTAAAATTCTCCACAGAGTTCCTTTCAATATCAATCATTTCCCTTCTCCAAATTCATTCAAACTCTTTTTTTTTTTTAACTGCACTTTACATCTCTTAGGTAAAATCACAGTTGGGGTAGAATAAGCTATTACCCGAGATATTTGCATTATTGCTCCCTCCAAAGTGAACACGTGGTTGTTTACATAAGAAGTAAAGAACAGCAGGCCAACATCTTCAACTCCAGCACAGCCAAATTCTGCTGAAATGTCTGCACACAAGCAAATAGCCAGAGTTGTCAGAGCCCTTAAAATAAAAGTCAAGTACCGTGCTCAGTGCTATATCGAAAACATAATTTATCCCATAAATAAAACTCCCTCAGCAGTGTCCTCTTTCCACACAAAGGACAATGGCATGTTAGCTCTTATTAAAACTATTAAGCACCAGAGGGAAAGCATCTTCAAAATTCAGAGAGAGTCACAAGATGCGAAGCTTGCAAACTACTTTTGAACCACTCAGTCTTACACACATTTTGCCTGGCAGACACCATGACCTAAAATAAACCTGAAACTCTCTAAGATGCAGAATATTTGGTTGGCAAATTCAGTGGTGAGCATCTAGGGCTTATATGGCCAACACCTTGGGCTGAGTCCCAATGTGAGCCTATTGGCCTATCTTTCAGGCTTTATCTTTAAAAGTAGACTTACTCTTAATTAACTGTGGGAGGGTGAAGTGCCTGAATCAGCGCCAACCCATCTTTATTAAATGGAAGCACAATTCAAAGAGAAAGTTCTATTGGTTGTCATCAGTAGTATCATCCTTTCATGCAAAAGTGAAAACAAGGGTCCCCAACATCTGAGATCTAATGCCTGATGATCTGAGGTGGAGCTGATGTAATAATAATAGAAATAAATGCACAACAAATGTAATGTGCTTGAATTATCCAGAAACCATC
This sequence comes from Cephalophus harveyi, assembly GCA_006410635.1. Lineage (NCBI taxonomy): Eukaryota > Metazoa > Chordata > Mammalia > Artiodactyla > Bovidae > Cephalophus > Cephalophus harveyi. The sequence continues at coordinate 118,053 of SJYT01068267.1, forward strand.
CCCCTCCCTGCAGTCCATGGAAAAATTGTTTTCCATGAAACCAGTCCCTGGTGCCAAAATGACTGGGAACGACTGGTATAATACACTTACAAAGAGGCCATACCTGCTGAGAGATGTTTTTCTTGAGATGCATAAGCCAACTAGGTGTTCACTTGGTCCACCTCAGAATACATTCCCATTCCAAATCAAGGGGGAAAGGATTCTGAAGGAACAATCCCAATTTCTGACAAGGATACAGCAAGAGAGAATATTAAAGATAGTTAGTAGTAAATGCCCAATGTATTATTATTTATAAGTAAATTCTAAGCACACAGGAAATATTGTCATGGGCCCACTTTATGAACCATTCAGTACAAACTGTGTCTTCAAAAGACATATGGGAGAGTAGAATGATCCACCTTGAAATCATTCTCAAAAATCACAAGAGTGAGAAGCTTTTCAACAACAAGGGCATCAACGTAGCAGTTCCAGAGAGTCAGAGAAGCCCTGGTTAAAGTCAGTCCCAACCAACTTCATTAAAGTCCACACACAGTGGGTTTATTTTATGTAGATATTTTCTGGAAATGGCAGTTTCACTGGTCAATAGATAAACCAAGGATGCTAGTGACTAATAAATTCTCTCAGTACCAGAGTCTTTGCTGGTTCTGGTTCAATTTTACTAGTTTTCTATGACCAGTGTCCTGCAGTGGGTATTGTTCTTCCTCTGTCCTTTTATATGGGTTGATGCTGTGAATATCACTAAAGATCCAGTCAGAAACACAGAAAGCACATTAGTCATTTTAACAGAAAGAAATTGAATAGAGGGAATAGGCTGCACAGGCATTAGGGGGTTGCAAAACAAGAGAGAGAATACCTGCAGCCACCACCTCTAGGGCTGTGGAAACAGAGGAAGGGGTTGAAATTATCAGAACCAAGAGTGCTACGTGTGTGCGTGCTAAGTCATTTCAGTCGTGTCTGACTCTTTGCGACCCCATGGATTGTAGCCCACCAGGCTCCTCTCTCCATGGGATTCTCCAGGCAAGACTACTGAGAGAGGGGGAGGATTTGATCCATTGAAGTGGTACCTACTCGTCTGAGAAGAGGATGCCACTGCTTTGGGCTGCTTCGGGTCCCTCTGAGGGAGTGTGATGAGGCTGACATTAGTATGGAGAGGAGCTGGAAAGTGCAAGAGGAATGGCTACAGTTGCAGCAACACTGAAAGGAACAGAAAACAAGCAGGAAGGAAGGAGTCCCTTCTCCCTCCTCTAGGCTCCCAGAATCCCTTTAGCTCCCACATTGGCAGGATCTATCAAAAAGCCAGCTGGGGAAAAAAAAAAAAAGAAATGTAGTTTGCAGAGTCCCAACCCCAGTATCACAGAGCAGTGCCTTTAAAGGGGTGAGTCTGGAGCTGCAAGCTGATAGCTCGCTAACTAGCACACTGTGCAATGAGGTGTTAGATTTCCATGTCGCTGTTCCTGCTGGAGTCACTCAGATGTGGCTACGGTTTGGAAGAAACATTAATTAGAGTGGACTGTTTGCCACAGAGGATTTCATCATTGCTGTGAATCCATAAGAAGCCGTTATGGGGAGACCTCAACCAGGGCTGCTCAATGTGTTTATGAGAGTGACTGACTCCCCTCTTGTTGAAGCTCGGGTCATCACTATTTTTTTCTTTTGTTCAGGCTCAAGTCTGTAGCCTGTCTGCTTCCTTAAATGATTCTGTACACATGGTAAGCGGTCAGGTGGCCAGTCTCCAGAGTTCTGGAAGCATGAGCCTGAGCTGGGCCATCTGTTGAGGACGTGCTGTTTTGTATTACACACAGGGAAGTGGTGGGCAAAACCCGGAAGCGCACTGGAGGCCTAATGAAAATAAGACCAGTTAAATCTTCCCTCTGAATGTTCATTAGGCCATCTGTTCTTATTAGTGTCCTTATCATTTGGAAACATTACCAAGTTAAGATGAGACACAATCTGTGGAATTCTAGTCTCACTTGAAATGAACTTTTAAGTAGAGCAATCATGGCTTGTGATATTTCTCTTCCCCTTTAGAACCCTGCCCACTTCTAAACATTGCCATGGTGAAATTTTTTAATAGTTCCTTCCTGAAATATTATACCGGAAAGCAGGGTTAGCAGTAGCTACAGAAATGAAAACATAATCTCCGAGTGGCTGATCAATGAAATCAGGCCATTTCATAAAAGCCATGCAGTCATACTTCTGGCCTGTAAATTGCTTTAGGTGCCAAAGGGAATTGGAAGCTTGGTCTATCCTGTCGAGCCAATACTATAATACTAACAACCTGCAACAGACGTTTCTGCAAGTGCTCAACAGGAAGAAATGCTACAGAATGATTCCAGGGGCTTCTTCAAAGTCCCTGGCTCCTGCTGCTGCTGCTGCTGCTAAGGCGCTTCAGTCGTGTCCGACTCTGTGCGACCCCATAGACAGTAGCCCACCAGGCTCCCCAATCCCTGGGATTCTCCAGGCAAGAACACTGGAGTGGGTTTCCATTTCCTTCTTCAATGCATGAAAGTGAAAAGTGAAAATGAAGTCGCTCAGTCATGTCCGACTCTTAGCGACCCCATGGACTGCAGCCTACCAGGCTCCTCCGCCCATGGGAATTTCCAGGCAAGAGTACTGGAGTGGGGTGCCATTGCCTTTTCCGTCCCTGGCTCCTACAGGTAGGCAAAGCCTTGGCTTTCAGGAGGACGTAAGCCCTACCTCCACTGTATGAAGACCCACGGTGGTCTTTTCCTTACTCTAAACTCTCTCCAAATGCAAGGTCTTATCACCTGGTCTCACGGGGGATTTCATGTTACCTTGGACTGTTCTCTGATTGTCTCCCCTTCAATATGTGTATCTCCCACAGTGCTGAATATATAGTGGGAATTTAAGATGAAAAAGTGAAAGCATTAGTCACTCAGTCGTGTCCAATTCTTTGTAACCCCATGGACTGTAGCCCACCAGGCTCCTCTACCCATGGGATTTCCCAGGCAAGAATACTGCAGTGGATAGCCATTCCCTTCTCCAGGGAATCTTCCCAACCCACGGATTGAACCCAGGTCTCCTACACTGCAGGCAGATTCTTTACCATCTGAGCCACCAGGGAATTTAAGATACATATAGGGAATTCCCTGACAGTCCAGTGGTTAAGAAATCTGTTCTTATTAGTGTCCTTATCATTTGGAAACATTACCAAGTTAAGATGAGACACAATCTGTGGAATTCTAGTCTCACTTGAAATGAACTTTTAAGTAGAGCAATCATGGCTTGTGATATTTCTCTTCCCCTTTAGAACCCTGCCCACTTCTAAACATTGCCATGGTGAAATTTTTTAATAGTTCCTTCCTGAAATATTATACCGGAAAGCAGGGTTAGCAGTAGCTACAGAAATGAAAACATAATCTCCGAGTGGCTGATCAATGAAATCAGGCCATTTCATAAAAGCCATGCAGTCATACTTCTGGCCTGTAAATTGCTTTAGGTGCCAAAGGGAATTGGAAGCTTGGTCTATCCTGTCGAGCCAATACTATAATACTAACAACCTGCAACAGACGTTTCTGCAAGTGCTCAACAGGAAGAAATGCTACAGAATGATTCCAGGGGCTTCTTCAAAGTCCCTGGCTCCTGCTGCTGCTGCTGCTGCTAAGGCGCTTCAGTCGTGTCCGACTCTGTGCGACCCCATAGACAGTAGCCCACCAGGCTCCCCAATCCCTGGGATTCTCCAGGCAAGAACACTGGAGTGGGTTTCCATTTCCTTCTTCAATGCATGAAAGTGAAAAGTGAAAATGAAGTCGCTCAGTCATGTCCGACTCTTAGCGACCCCATGGACTGCAGCCTACCAGGCTCCTCCGCCCATGGGAATTTCCAGGCAAGAGTACTGGAGTGGGGTGCCATTGCCTTTTCCGTCCCTGGCTCCTACAGGTAGGCAAAGCCTTGGCTTTCAGGAGGACGTAAGCCCTACCTCCACTGTATGAAGACCCACGGTGGTCTTTTCCTTACTCTAAACTCTCTCCAAATGCAAGGTCTTATCACCTGGTCTCACGGGGGATTTCATGTTACCTTGGACTGTTCTCTGATTGTCTCCCCTTCAATATGTGTATCTCCCACAGTGCTGAATATATAGTGGGAATTTAAGATGAAAAAGTGAAAGCATTAGTCACTCAGTCGTGTCCAATTCTTTGTAACCCCATGGACTGTAGCCCACCAGGCTCCTCTACCCATGGGATTTCCCAGGCAAGAATACTGCAGTGGATAGCCATTCCCTTCTCCAGGGAATCTTCCCAACCCACGGATTGAACCCAGGTCTCCTACACTGCAGGCAGATTCTTTACCATCTGAGCCACCAGGGAATTTAAGATACATATAGGGAATTCCCTGACAGTCCAGTGGTTAAGACTTTGCCTCCAATGTGAACTGACTTCCAATGTCAGTTTGATCCCTGGTGGAGGAGCTAAGATCCCACATGCCTCTCAGTCAAGAAACCAAAGCATAAAACAGAAGCCATATTGTGACAGATTCAATAAAGCCTTTAAAAGTGGTCCATATCCCCAAAAGTTATTTTTTGATAACAACAACAAAAGAAATACATATAAAATTGAATTGAAATAGAAACACACACACACACACACACACAAAAAAAAACAGTAAAGCTTTCACGTTCCTCTCCCCACTCACAGAAGTGCCGAAGGGGTTAAGTTCTTTGACTCTAATGATAAAACCCAAGAAACAGAGAGATACAAATAGTAAATTGGCAAGTAGCATCATGTACAATATGTTCTTGTTACAATAACAATCAAATTTACAAACAAATTAGCTGTGGAGTCTGAAGGACATTCTGTAGTTTTCACACTGGGCCTTCATCTCCTGCTGATAGATGACTTTGACTGTAAATTGAAAACTGGAAGTGGTTAAACATTTTGTGTATTCACAAGTGCCATTTCTAAAATTGAGGTTTCAGAGAAGAGATGCAAGAAAGGGTGACGGAAATTCAGGGCAATTATGCCTGTTATTAAGATGAGGTAGTGGCAATTACACAGCAGACTCATACCGAGTGTGTGCGTGCTGATTGCTCTGAGGGAGCCTCTAAGAACAAACTTTTATAGCACCCATCAGGCCTTGGGTCTCTAGAGGAAGGAGAGATTCTTTCAGCTACTCTGTCAGTGTGCTTTTGGACTGAGCTCATGGCCACAGGAACCATCTTGGAAGGGATATGTACTTTTTTCTTAATAAGTGTGAAACCACTCTCATATAACAGAGTGGTTTCATTCACTCTTTCCTATTCTCAAGCTCTTTGGTGTCAAGACCCCTTGACCCTTCTAAAAATTGCTGGAAACTTCAAAGAGCTTTTCTCTGTGTGGGTTTTATCTATTAATATTTACCTTATTAGAAATTAAAGGTGTGAATTTTTTAAGCATAAAGCTATAGTAGCCTCAGGCACCATCCAGAAAACTCCACTGTATACTCATAAGAAAGTACAAAAAGCAAATAGTATTAAGAACAGTTTTGACCTCACAGACCTCCTTGGAAGACTCTCAGGGATCCTCGAAGTCTGTGGACCAAAATAGAAATATTTCCTCAATTCTAAGACACCATGTATTCTAAGACACGGCATCAATTTGATAACTTTAGGTAGTGAGGAGAGATACTCCATTAAGTGTATGTATTAATTATAAGACACAACCTCATTTCAGAAAACTTAAAATTGAAGATGGAGGCAATACGGCCATTCCCATTAACCTTGGTGGGACTCTGGAAACCCAGATTCACGGACTCAAACATGTTGATGAAAGTTGGTTTTTCTTAGAGCTTATTTGTGTTTTACAATTTCTGAAATGCTTTCATGGACTGAAAATGTTACAGCCAATGAGGCACTAATGTTTTCCTTCAACAAGCATTTGCCAACTGTAACACCAAATACTGGAAATACAAATGTGAATGAGCCCTCATTCCTGCACCTGACGATTCACAGACCTAAGAGAAAACAAAGGAAGGCAAACGAGTATTTATGGTATAATGCAGAAGCACTGGATCTGAGTGAGTCACAGAACTGGAGGAACAGCTTGAAGTACCCAAGGATGGAACTCTGGGTACGCAGGAAGTCTTGAGGTTAATCACTTAGTTAGTCATCCTCATAACAAAGGGCTGCCCTGGTGGACTTTGGCACTGGTGTCAGCCATTTTCGGGCATTAATTTATGTCAATTTAATTTAATTTTGCAAACACTGGTGATCTATCACAGACATGTAAACCTAGAAATTTGCTAGACCGGTTTGACCAGTAGTGCCAGACACAAACAAAGCCTAACAGAGCATTTTCTTGGTTGTGATTGGATTCAGCTGAGAACAGAATGTCACAACCCCCCCCCCTCGCCCCCCGCCACACACACACACACACACACACAACAGTGACATAAGCAAGATAGCAGCCAGACTTGATCACAGTCCAGGACTGGGTGGTAGTTCCATGAGGTCATCTGGGACCCAGGCTCCTATAATTCTGCCCCGCCATCCTGGTGCATGCCTTTCATTTTCATGGCCACCTCATGGTCTAAGACATCTGCTAAAATTACCACCACTTATATCCATATTGCATGCTGGAAGAAAGGGCAAAAGGGGTTCATTCCGATTGGGTCAGCTCTCCTTAGGCAGCATCAACTTAAAAGTGTGGCTACTTTCACACCTTGTCTTACATCTTATTGCCTTGAACTTAATCACATGGTTACAGATAATTGCAAATAAGGCTAGGATGTCTTCTCTTCTAGATAGCAGTGTCCCCAAATTTTAAGATTAGATATATACTGCTAAAAAGGAAGAGCTTCCCTGGTGGCTCAGCGGTAAAGAATCCACCATCAATGCAGGAGCCGCAGGAGACTCAGGTTTGATCCCTGGATCAGAAAGATCCATTGGAGCAGGAAAATGGCAACCCACTCCAGTATTCTTGCCTGGAGAATCCCATGGACAGAGGAGCCTGGTGGGCTACAGTCCACAGGGTCGCAAAGAGTCAGACATGACTAAAGAGACTTAGCATCGATGCATGCACTAAGGAGGAAGGAGTGAAATAATGGCAGGGTAGCCCTAGAACTGGTAGTCTCTGCCACAGCATCTTAGTAACCTGATACTGTCTAAGCTTCTTCAAATTTATAAAAGTCATCTAGAGAAAGTTTGGTTTGTTGAGTTGGAAAGCACATGCTGTTTCAGAGTGATGGCTCTTGTTGATCTTCCTTTTAAAAAGTGAAAATTGGAACTTCCCTTGTGGTCCAGTGTTTAAGACACAGCTCTCCCAATGCAGGGGGTCCAGGTTCCGTCCCTGATCAGGGAACTAGATCCCACATGCCACAACTAAGATCAAAGATCCCACGTACTACAGCTAAGACCTGGCACAGTCAAGTAAATTTTAAAAATAATAAATTAAAAGTGGAAATTATTACAATATGAAATATACCAGGTCTGCTTTGGAATTTTTTTTTGTTTGTTTTGCTTTGCTTTGTTTCCTCAACTTCCAAAATGTTCTTGAAACATTGGGGTAGACGTGATTTAATCTATAGGTTCTGCAGCAAAGTGATTCTAAAGATCAGTCCAGCTGTAATTCTTGATTAGATTAATCCTGGCTATGCAGAAATGGTATGGACCTAACAGAAGCAGAAGATATTAAGAAGAGGTGGCAAGAATACACGGAAGAACTGTACAAAAAGATCTTCACGGCCCAGATAATCATGATGATGTGATCACTAATCTAGAGCCAGACATCTTGGAATGTGAAGTCAAGTGGCCTTAGAAAGCATCACTACAAACAAAGCTAGTGGAGGTGATGGAATTCCAGTTGAGCTGTTTCAAATCCTTAAAGATGATGCTGTGAAAGTGCTGCACTCAATATGCCAGCAAATTTGGAAAACTCAGCAGTGGCCACAGGACTGGGAAAGGTCAGTTTTCATTCCAATATGCTTGAATGCACAGACACAGCGCAGCGCGGATAGCACCAGGTGCCCAGGCCCAATCGCTTGCGCTGCAGCTCCACACCCGGAGTGGGTCTCCTTTTGCGCCACACAAGTGCCTGACAGCAGTCGTTTCCCTAGCACTCCCTTAGTCAGCAGAGACGTGTGCCTGTGATTTGGGCCTCCCCCTGCGTGTCTGAGCTCCCACCCACAGCCACACCTCAAGGAACCAGCCTAGCAGTGAAGATCTCCAGCAGGTGCGGGGCATCCCCAAATTTGGCCACGTGCACAGCAGGCGGTCAAGCAAGTCTCCTCGGGGGAAGACGAGGCAGCAGGCTCCCGGCTTCTGCCAGCCTTTGCTGGGAAGAAACGAGTGCGGCTATAGCACGGCAGAGCTCGAATCCACAGCCCCACCTTAGGAAACCAGCCCCACAGCCAAGATCTCCAGCAGGTGCATGGCGCCCCCAACTGGCAGCCCTGTGCACAGCACGAGGTGATGAGGCAGCCTGCAGCGGGCTTCTGCCAGCCTTTCCTGGGAAGTACCGAGTGCGCCTCCAGCCTGGCAGAGCTCCGGCTCTGCTCCCAGCCTGGATCTGGCAGTGCTTGGTGGGATGCTGCTCTGCCCTGGGCGAGCCTTGCCGACACTTGCCTAGCTGCTAGGCTTACTTCCCAGCAAGGGACAGGCTGGGGGAGGCTAGGAGAAGGCACGGGAGCCTTGTTGGCCTCAGCTTCGCTCCTGCATTTGCCTTTCGAGCTAGGCGCCAGGCCTCCTTGGGGAAGGCTTGGAGGCCAGGCTTTCCAAGCTTGGTGGGATGCTGCTCTGCCCTGGGCGAGCCTTGCCGACACTTGCCTAGCTGCTAGGCTTACTTCCCAGCAAGGGACAGGCTGGGGGAGGCTAGGAGAAGGCACGGGAGCCTTGTTGGCCTCAGCTTCGCTCCTGCATTTGCCTTTCGAGCTAGGCGCCAGGCCTCCTTGGGGAAGGCTTGGAGGCCAGGCTTTCCACACTGCCAAGGATTCCAGCAGTGTGCGCTCTCGCAAAGGGAAGGGAAGGGCATTTGGATGCGTTCTCCAGCTGCTGCTTGCCCGCACAGTCGCAGCGCAGCACAGAGAGTACCAGGCGCCCAGGGCCCCTGCCTGGGGTCTGCAGCTCCACACATTTGCCTTTCGAGCTAGGCGCCAGGCCTCCTTGGGGAAGGCTTGGAGGCCAGGCTTTCCACGCTGCCAAGGATTCCAGAAGTGTGCGCTCTCGCAAAGGGAAGGGAAGGGCATTTGGATGCGTTCTCCAGCTGCTGCTTGCCTGCACAGTCGCAGCGCAGCACAGAGAGTACCAGGCGCCCAGGGCCCCTGCCTGGGGTCTGCAGCTCCACACCCGGAGTGGGACTCCTTGGGGTCCAAATAAGTGCATGACAGTAGTGCTTTCCCTAGCGCTGAGTTAGCCAGCAGTGGCGTGTGCCTGTGGGCTGGGCCTTCCACTGCGTGTCTGAGCTCCCGCCCACAGGCCCACCTCCAGGAACCAGCCCCGAAGCCAAGATCTCCAGCGGGTGAGTGGCGCCCCCAACTGGCAGCCATGTGCACAGCACACGGTGGAGCAAGTCTCCGCGGGGGAAGACGAGGCAGCCTGCTGCGGGCTTCTGCCAGCCTTTCCTGGGAAGAAACGAGTGCACCTCCAGCAAGGCCAAGCTCCAACTCTGCTCCCAGGCTGGATCTGGCAGAGTGCTTGGTGCGATGCTGCTCTGCCCTGGGCGAGACTTGCCCAGACTTGCCTAGCTGCTAGGCTTACTTCCCAGCAAGGGGCAGTCTGGGGGAGGCTGCGAGAAGGAACTGGCCCCTTGCTGGCCTCAGCTTTATTCGCATTTTGCCTTTCGAGCTAGGCCCCATGCCTCCTTGGGGAAGGCTTAGGGGCCAGTACTTTCCACACTGCGAAGGACTCCAGCAGTCAGCTCTCTCGCAAAGCGTAGGGAAGGGCACTTGGAGGCCTTCTCCTTCTGCTGCTTGCCCGCAACCCTGCAGCACAGCACAGAGAGCACGAGGCGCCCAGGGNTCCACACTGCGAAGGACTCCAGCAGTCAGCTCTCTCGCAAAGCGTAGGGAAGGGCACTTGGAGGCCTTCTCCTTCTGCTGCTTGCCCGCAACCCTGCAGCACAGCACAGAGAGCACGAGGCGCCCAGGGTCCCTGCCTGGGGTCTGTAGCTCGACACCCAGACTGGGACTCCTTGGGCGCCAAGCAAGTGCCTGACTGCAGTGCTTTCCCTAGCACTCCCTTAGCCCGCAGAGGCGTGTGCTTGTGGGTTGGGGCTTCCACGGCGTGTCTGAGCTCCTGCCCACAGCCCCACCTCCAGGATCCAGCTCGGTAGCCAAGATCTCCAGCGGGTGCGTGGCGCCCCCAACTGGCAGCCCTGTGCACAGTACGCGGTGGAGCAACACTCCTCGGGGGAAGATCAGGCAGCCCACTGCGGGCTGCTACCCGCCTTTCCTGGGAAGGTCGGATTGGGCCTCCAGCACGGCAGAGCTTCAACTCTGCTCACAGGCTGGATCCGGCAGAGTGATTGGTGCGATGCTGCTCTGCCCTGAGCGAGCCTTGCCGAAACTTGCCTAGCTGCTAGGCTTACTTCCCAGCAAAGGGGC
>SJYT01068273.1:0-28422 GCA_006410635.1 Cephalophus harveyi
GGAGAAGGGAATGGCAAACCACTTCAGTATTCTTGCCTTGAGAACCATGTTATCAGTATGAAAAAGCAAAAAGATAGGACACTGAAAGATGAACTTCCCAGGTCATTGGATGCCCAATATGCTACTGGAGAAGAGTGGAGAAAAACTCCAGAAAGAATGAAGAGATGGAGCCAAAGTGAAAACAACATCCAGTTGTGGATGTGACTGATGATGGAAGCAAAGTCCAATGCTGTAAAGAATAATAATGCATAGGAACCTGGAGTGTTAGATCCTTGAATCAACGTAAATTGGAAGGAAGTGGTCAAACAGGAGATGGCAAGAGTGACATTTTAGGAATCAGTGAACCAAAATGGACCAGAATGGATGAATTTAATTCAGATGACCATTATATCTACTACTATGGATAAGAATTCCTTAGAAAAAATGGAGTTGCCCTCAGAGTCAACAAAAAAGTCTGAAATGCAGTACTTGGGTGCAATCTCAAAAATGACAGAATGATCTCTCTTCGTTTCCAAGGCAAACCATTCAATATGGAGAAATAACTCCAGAAAGAATGAAGGGATGGAGCCAAAGCAAAAACAATACCCAGTTATGGATGTGACTGGTGATAGAAGCAAGGTCCAATGCTGTAAAGAGCAATATTGCACAGGAATCTGGAATGTCAGGTCCATGAATCAAGGAAAATTGGAAGTGGTCAAACAAGAGATGGCAAGGGTGAACGTCGACATTCTAGGAATCAGCAAACTAAAATGGACTGGAATGGGTGAATTTAACTCAGATGACATTATATCTACTACTGCGGGCAGGAATCCCTCAGAAGAAACGCAGTAGCCATCATGGTCAACAAAAGAGTCCAAAATGCAGTACTTGGATGCAATTTCAAAAATGACAGAATGATCTCTGTTTGTTTCCAAGGCAAAACCATTCAATATCACAGTGATTCAAGCCTATGTGCCAACCAATAACACTGAAGAAGCTGAAGTTGAACAGTTTTATGAAGACCTACAAGACCTACAAGTTAGTTAGAACTAACACCCAAAAAAGATATTCTTTTCATTATAGGGGACTAGAATGCAAAAGTAAGAAGTCAAGAAACACCTGGAGTAACAGGCAAATTTGGCCTTGGAATACAGAATGAAGCAGGGCAAAGGCTAACAGAGTTTTGCCAAGAGAACGCACTAGATACCCTCTTCCAACAACACAAGAGAAGACCCTACACATGGACATCACCAGATGGTCAACACCAAAATCAGATTGATTATATTCTTTGCAGCCAAAGATAGAGAAGCTCTATACAGTCAGCAAAAATGTGACTGAAGAAAGGTATAATGTGACTAAAGACCTGATGTGATAGTAAGGAATTATCAGGGTACCTGCAAAAGGACGGAAGTCCAGGGCTTTAAGTACAATTTTGACCATTTTGCCACTTGGGGGACATTTGTTTATTTCAAAGAAAACAGCTCAGAGTGTGGAAGGAACTTTCGACAAACTCAGAAGGCTGAAAGTATAGGGATCTATGTCCCTGGACAACTAAGGGAAAAGAGGAATACTAGTAACTCCCTCACCCTCTTTCAGTGGCAAAACTGAGTGGCTGCAAGTCAGAAATGCCAATAAACTAAAAGTACAGAGGCCCTCCAAGAGCCTGCAGCTGAGCTTAGATCATCTCAAGCTCAGAAACAGACTCATGTAATCCTAAATTATCAAGTGTCCCAGACACCAGACAGAAGCTAATATAAACCCTCTCTCCAGGAAAACAATGTCATTCATTTGGTTACAAATAATTTCTAATACAGCAAGGAGATCAAACCAGTCAATCCTAAAGGAAATCAATGCTGAATATTCACTGGAAGGACTGATTCTGAAGTTGAAGCTCCAATACTTTGGCAACCTGATGCGAAGAGCTGACTCACTGGAAAAGACCCTGATGCTGGGAAAGATTGAAGGCAGGAGGATAAGGAGACGACAAGAGGACGAGATGGTTAGATGGCATCACCGACTCAATAGACTTGAGTTTGAGAGACCTCCGCAAGATGGTGAAAGACCAGGAAGCCTGGCCTGCTTCAGTCCATGGGGTTGCAAAGAGTCGGACACGACTGAGCAACTGAAAAACAAGTTATAATACCAGCTCATTTTCATTTTCAGCATAATGAAAAGTATGAAACACAAGAAAGACAAGACAACATGAATGAAAAGCAGCAAAAACATGAAAATCAAAACAGATTTGTAAGTTGGGGTTTCAGACACAGATGTTTTTAAAAGTATGCTTATTATATTTAAACACAAAAAATATTAAAAATTCCCTCAAAGAACTGAAAACTCTCAATCGAAAATTACAGAAGTAAAAACAAAAATTTAAAACTAGTAAATGGGATTAACAATGGCCTAGATATATCAACAGTCAAAAAGAAAATTAGAACGAAATAGGTCAGAAGAAAATACTGAGAACATTAGCACAGAAGTATGGAAAAGACAAAAAGAGGACAAGAAACAAAAACAACATAAAAACAAGTTACCTAACAAATAATTAGAGTCTCAGAGAAATATAAAAGAAATAAATGGTATGGAAGCAATATTTAAAATGACAGCAATATTTAAAATTTTAAAATGATTTAAAACTTTCTAAAATAAAAAGATAACAAGTCATAGGTTGAATAATCAATCACAATAAATCCCAAGGTAAGTAAATATTAATATAAATCCACACACAGGCACATAATCTGTAGAACTACAGAAAACCAAAAAGAAAAATACCTGAAAATAACCAAAGGCAAGTTATCACCAAAAGAAAGGGATAAATAGCCAAAAATATCTGTAAACAAATTAAAGCCAAAAAATATCTTTACACAAATTCCCTCTAAAAGAAACACCAGACAATATTCCTTGGGCAACAGAAAACAGAGAAAACAAAAATGATCCAAGAAGGAAGCTCCAAGATGCAGAGAAAAATGAAGCATGATAAACACACAGGTACTTCTGACAGAGTATTGGCTAGTGAAACAATAATAATACCTTCTTTCACTTAAAATACATATGACTGCTTACACCAAAAGTCTTGTGAAGTTTTCAATGTGTATAAAACATTTTATTACTAAAGACTAGGGAAGAAGCAGGTAAAAGAGATCTATACAGTTCTGAGGTTTTCTACATTTTATGTAGAAAATGTACTGAACTATTTGTATGAAACTTGTAATCCCCAGAGCAACTGCTATAGCTACATACATAAATATTAATACCTGTATATACAGAAAAGATATAGCCCAAGTGGTAATCTAATAACATTAAATTTAAATGGAACTGAATTAAGTGTATTAAATGGATTAAAATACAATGCTAAAAACATTCATAAAATCACAAATAAGGAAGAAAAGAGGGAACAGAGAATAATAAAATAAGAAAAAAATCAAGGTTAAGAAGAAATAACAGGAGACTAGCCAAGATGCAATAACAAGGACCACATTTATGCTCCTGCATGTAACAATGCATATCCCCCCAACTCAAAAATTTTACAAAGGGACAAAATAATTTAGACAATGTTTCTCAAGACACTTGAGTTTCCCTTGTGGCTCAGCTGGTAAAGAACCCGCCTGCAATTTGGGAGACCTGGGTTCGATCCCTGGGTTGGGAAGATCCCCTGGAGAAGGGAAAGGCTACCCACTGTAGTATTCTGGCCTGGAGAATTCCATGAACTACAGTCCATGGAGTCACAAAGAGTTGGACACAACTGAAGCAAATGAGCACACGTCAGCAAAAATGGGGGAGCAGGCAGCTCCAAAGGCACTTTCCACCAGAGAAACATCAAAAAGTCAAGCAAAAACTTTAAGAACCAATTTCAAACATTCTGGAAAAAAAGAAATGAAAGGCTTGCAGCAACCAAATGAACGCTAAGTCAAAAAAAAAAAAAGAAAACTTAAAAACTGTGGGAAAGTAGAGAGTTCCCTCACCGTCCAGTGGTTATGAGTAGGTGCTCTGACTGCCGGAGGTCTGGGTTCAATCCTTGGTCGGGGAACTAAGGTTTTGCAAGTGGCAAAAAAAAGCCAGCAAAAAAAAAAAAAAGAAAGAAAGAAAGCTTTGGGAATGGAATTCTTACTTTCTCTTTTCCCCTGCCACCCTGGATTCAGCAGAAGTCNTCTGACTGCCGGAGGTCTGGGTTCAATCCTTGGTCGGGGAACTAAGGTTCTGCAAGTGGCAAAAAAAAAGCCAGCAAAAAAAAAAAGAAAGAAAGCTTTGGGAATGGAATTCTTACTTTCTCTTGACCCCTGCCACCCTGGATTCAGCAGAAGTCTTCAAGAGAGCACCTTGCAGACCCAATAAACAACCCCAGCTCCAGTTTCTGAAGGAACAGAGCAGACTTTATCTGCAAATAATTGTGCTTGCCTATTTTAAAATGCCTATGCGCTACTGAAGAACTAACACATCTTATTCTTTTGACAAGCTCAGAACTCACACAGGGCAGAAAAGTGGAGGGTATTCCTCAAATCACTGTACGGCACACAAAACAATAACAAAAAGGCACAGATACTGGGGCAAAAGATTATGGTTCACAAACATGCCAAGAGCCCAAGAGGAAAACCTGGGACAAATTTTTCTCTTAGAAACTGGGAGCACTGAAAAGTATCTCTACATTCCCGGGAATTTAGACAACACCACATGCCCAGGACAGGATGCATCTTCGTAAAAGACCTGATGAAATGCTAAATTTTAAACCCTGATATATCTCCTAGTACAGAGCAAAGAGGGAGCAGAACTTTAAGCAGACTGGCTGGCCACTGAAAGAAAGATCTCAGCACAGAGTCAATCCACAAACACTGGAGAGTTGTTTCTTTTCTTTTTTTGAGCCCCTCTCCCTTCTCACTTCTACTGCACATTATCTTAGCACCTAGTATCCAAGCAAGTCTTTGCCAAAACACTAGTTGAACACAAGCTACAAAAACAGACTTTAGAGATCAAAGTGACAAAGAAAGCACACTTAAAAAAAAACCCTATATAGAAAACCACTTAAAAAGGAAGTTAACACCAAGCAACGAAATTAAACCATGAGTAAAGAACCTACTTTCCAGAGTGGACATAGTATGTCCAGTTTTCAAGAAAAAGTTACAGAGGATATAAAGAAAAAGAGCATATAGCCCATTCACAGGAGAATTTAATAGAATTTGTCCCTGCAGAAGCACAGACATTAAATGCAGACTTAAAATCACTGTCTTAGATCTGCTCAAAGAGCTAAAGGAAAGCAAGGACAAGAAACTAAAGGGAACCACAATGAAGTCTCAACAAAGAGAGGATCAAAAAAGAGTCATTTTAAAAAGGAACCAAACACAAACACTCATGCTTAAAATTATAATAACCAGAATGAAAAATACACTAGAGGGTCTCAACAATAGATCTGAGTACAGAGGAAACAAACTCAGTCAACTTAAAGGTAGACCAGTTGAAACATTAGATAAAGACATGAATCTACACATTCAAGAGGTTCAAGAAGCCACCAGAATAAACACAAAGAGATCTGCATTGAGATAAAATAATAAATCACTGCTAAAAGCCAAGGAAAAAGAGAATCTTTGAGAAGAAACTTGTTACATACAAGGACTCCTCAGTAAGATTAAACAATAAATTTCTCACCAAATTCAACAGGGGCCATTAGAGCGTGTACAATGACATTTTTAAATTTCTGGAAGAAAAACCTGTCACTTAAGAATTCCAAATCAAGCAAAATTTTCCTTCAAATATGGAAAAAAACACACATCCCAATGAAACACAAGGTGAAGGAATCTGTTGCTAAGAGACTTGCCCCACATGAATCTGGAGAAGGGTTTCTTCAGGCTAACCAAAAATATATTGTTATTTAGTCACTAAGTGTGTCCGACTGTGACACCATGGACTGCAGCCCACCAGGCTCCTCTGTCCACAGGATTTCCCAGGAAACAATACTGTAGTGGGTTGCCATTTCCTTCTCCCAGGAATCTTTCCAACCAAGGGATCAAACCCAAGTTCCCTGCATTGGCAGGCAGATTCTTTACCACTGAACCACCAGGGAAGCACCTGGTAAAGTTTAAATACAGGTAAAAATTAAAGGCAACATTATGATAGTTTTGAATTGTAACTCATTATCTTTCCTACATGGTTTAACATCTACTTCTGCATCACTGATTACACTAAAGACTTTGACTGTGTGTGGATCACAACAAACTGTGCATAAGTCTTAAAGAGGTGGGAATACCAGACCACCTGACCTGCCTCCTGAGAAATCTGTATGCAGGTCAAGAAGCAACAGTTAGAACCAGACATGTAACAACAGACTGGTTCCAATTTGGGAAAGAGGCACGTCAAGGCTATGTATTGCCACCCTGCTTATTTAATTTATATGCAGAGTACATTATGTGAAATGCTGGGCTGAATGAAGCACAAGCTGAAATTAAGATTGCAGGGAGAAATATCAATAACCTAAGATATGCAGATGACACCACCCTTCTGGCAGAAAGCAAAGAGGAAATAAAGAGCCTCTTGATGAAGGTGAAAGAGGAAAGTGAAAAATCGGGCTTAAGATTCAATGTTCAAAAAACTAAGGGCTTCCCTTGTGGCTCAGATTGTAAAGAATCTGCATACAATGTGAGAGACCTGGGTTCAATTCCTGGGTTGGGAAGATCCTTGGAGAAGGGAAAGGCTACCCACTCCAGTATTCTGGCCTGTAGAATTCAGTGGACTGTACAGCCCATGGGGTCGCAAAGAGTCAGACATGACTGAGTGATTTTCACTAAAATTAAAAATAAAAAAAAACCTAAGATCATGACATCTGGTCCCATCACTTCGTGGCAAATAGATGGGGAAACAATGGAAACAGTGAGGGACTTTATTTTGTTGGGCTCCAAAATCACTGCAGATGGTGACTGTGGCCATGAAATTAAAAGATGCTTGCTTCCTGGAAGAAAAGCTATGACAAACCTAGACAGCACATTAAAAAGCAGAGACATTACTTTGCTGACAAAGGTCTGTCTAATCAAAGCTATGGTTTTTCCAGTAGTCATGTATGAATGTGAGAGCTGGACTATAAAGAAGTTGAGCACTGAAGAATTGATGGTTTTGAACTGTGTTATTGGAGAAGACTCTTGAGAGCCCCTGGGACTGCAAGGAGATCAAACTAGTCAATCCTAAAGGAAATAAACCCTGAATATCCATTGGAAGGACTGATACTGAAGCTGAAGCCCCAACACTTTGGCCACATGTGAAGAGCCAACATACTGGGAAAGACTGATGCTGGGAAGACTGAAGGCAGGAGGAGAAGGGAAAGACAGAGGACGAGATGGTTGGACGGCATCACCAACTCAATGAACATGAGTTTGAGCAGGCTCCAAGAGTTGGTGAAGGACAGGGAAGCCTGGAGTGCTGCAGTCCAGAGCAGTCAGAAAGAGTCAGACACAACTGAGCAACAAAATAGTTTAAAAGATAAATGCATGACACAAATTTTGAAAAAACAACAGAAAGGTTGGGGGGTATAGATGTATAGGAGCAGAATCTTTGCATGCTATTGAAGCTAAGTTGGTATCAATTTAAACAAAGGAATTATAATAAATTTAGGATAACTGTAATCCTCAAGGAAAGTAGCAAGGACATACAGCTGGCCACTGAAAAACACAAGTTTGAACAATGCAGGTCCACTTATACGTAAGTTTTCCATAGTAAATAATACTACAGTTCTACATGATCCAGAGTTGTTTGAATCCATGGATGTAGAAACTTGGATATAGAGGAATCACGTATATATTTGGAGGACCAACTATACATTTTATTTGGACAAAAGAGTAGGTTTGAAGGTACTGTCCAGGTTGAAGGTGCTGAGGGCAAATGAGACATGAATGCTAAAGATTACAGTGCATATTTCTGGACTGATAAAAATTCTAATTGTGATGATGGTTGCTCAAGTCTTTGAATACTGTAAAAACCACTGAATTACATGCTTTAAATGGTTTGATTGTATACTATGTGAATAAAGTTGTTATATTTTAAAAATCAACAATAGCAAACAACTGAATTTTTTAAAGAGGCAAAAGATTTGAATACATATATCACCAAAGATGCAAGAATGGCAAATAAGCACATGAAAAGGAGATCAAAAGTATTATTCATTAAGGAAATGCAAATTAAAACTACAAGGATATCGCAGACATAGAAAACAAACATGATTACCACAGGGCTCGAAGAGGAGAGAGACAAATTAGAAGTATGGGATTAATAGATACGCATTACTACATAAAACAGATAAGAAGCAAAGATTTACTGTTTAACACTATTTCCAATATCTTGTAATAACCAATGACACAAAAATCATCTCAAACAAACCCCCACAAAGCTATTCTTCTTTAATGGCAACTTGAAAAGAAACAAAAACAAACCCTGACTATACCAAGTGTTGAAGAGGATATAAAGCAACTGGAACTCTCAAATGCTCCTGATGGGAATGTAAAATGGTACAACCACTTTAGAAAACAGTTTGTCAGTTCCTTAAACAATTAAGCATGCACTTACTAAAATCTAGCCATTTCATTCCTATTTACCCAAGGTAAATGAAGGCCTATGGTCAAACATGCAATCAAATGTTAAAAGCTTCATTTTTAATAGCTGAAAACTAAAAACAATCTGTCAACAGGTTAATAAACTGCTATAACCATACAAAGGAATAATAGTGAACAACAAAAAGAAATGAAATACTGATACATTACCTCAAAATACTTATAATGATGGAAATAAACCAGACAAAAAGTTTGCATGTATATTATATACATATTTGTATCTCTAGACACACATATAGACTCCATTTGTAGAAAACTCTAGAAAACATAAATTAATCTACAGTAATATAAAGCAGACCACTTGTTACCTGGGAGAGGCTGCAAAGAGAAACAGGTAACTCAGATATACTATAAAGATATATAAGGAAAGTTTTAGGAATGATGGATATGTTTACTGACTTGACTGTGTTAATGGTTTCATGTACATAAATTAGTAAATGTCTTATATTTCAAAGTCAATCATATCTGAAAAAAGCTTTTTTAAAAAAATAAATCTCAAAATAGATCTCAATCCAACATGTATATGTATGCCTGAGTCCCTCTGCTGATCACCTGAAAGTATCACAACTTGTTAATTGGCTATACTTCAATATAAAATAAAAAGTTCAAAAGGAAAACAAAGTAAAATATTAATATTAAAAAACAGATCTCAATTCAAATTTTAATTTGTATTAAATGTTAAATTATTTATATACAATAGTTAATGAGACAAGGTAGATTAAAGATTGAGAGGGACAGAGTAGACTTTAAAAAAAAAATGACCAAACTATATGTTACCTATAAGAGAAACATTTTGGGGCTTCCTAGGTAGCCCAGTGGTAAAGAATTCTCCTGCCAATGCAGGAGATGCAAGGAGACATGGGTTCAATTCCTGGGTCAGGAATATTCCCTGCAGCAAGAAATGGCAAACTGCTCCGGTATTCTTGCCAGGGAAGTATCATGGCTAGAGGACTACAGTCCATGGGTTGCAAAGAGTTGGATACAACTTTGCAACCAAACAACAACAAGCCAAAAACAAAAAGAGAAAACACTTAATAAATTAAAAAACTCTGTTAAGTTTAAAAGAAATAAAAGCAAATCAATGGGAAATGATATATCCTGCTAATAATAAGAATATAAAGGCGGGAGTGACTCTTCTGATATCAGATATATACTACAAAACAAACACTCCACAGATAGAAAGGGACATTTTGTAACAATAAAGGGGTATCAATAAAAAGACATAACAATTAGGAAAGTATATGTACCTAGGCTTAAAATATATGAAGCAACACTTGACAGGACTGGAACACTTGACAATGTTCCAACCTTAACAGATTTTTAACATATGATTTTCGGCAATTAATAGATGAACTAGATTCACCCCCAAAAAAGTAAAATCATTAAAGACACAAAAGAGCTTAACAATACAAACTGTCTTGATCTAACTGACTACAACACTATATTCATTCAACAGTAGAATACACGTTGCTTTCCAAATACATATGACACATTCACCAACACAGATAATAAATATGCTGGACCTTGAGATAAGTCTTCGTGGACTTTAAAGGACTAAAATAATCCAGAGTGGAATTGCTAGCAATAAAGAAATTAAGTTAGCATTCAAAACTTACCTATCTAGCAATGTAACTGGCAAATAAATAACAGACTTCTAAATTTGGGGGTAATAGAGAAAAGCAGGAGAAATTTGGACAACATTTTGACCTAACAACAAACAAACAAACAACCTATCAAATTCTGTGGAATGCAGTAAAAATGTTAGGAGGGAAACTTGAAGCTTTAAATATTTTTACTAGAAAACATATACTTTTACTAAAACTTCATGGCAAATAGATGGGTAAACAATGGAAACAGTGAGAGACTTTATTTTGGGGGGCTCTAAAATCACTACAGATGGTGACTGCAGCCATGAAATTAAAAGATGCTTGCTCCTTGGAAGAAAAGCTATGACCAACCTAAACAGCACATTAAAAAGCAAAAACATTACTTTACCAACAAAGGTCCATATAGTCAAAGCTATCATTTTTCCAGTAGTCATGCATGGATGTGAGAGTTGAACCATAAAGAAGGCTGACGCTGAAGATTGATGCTTTTGAACTGTGGTGTTGGAGAAGACTCTTGAGAGCCTCTGGGACTGCAAGGAGATCCAACCAGTCCATCCTAAAGCAAATCAGTCCTGAATATTCACCGGAAGGACTGATGCTGAAGCTGAAACTCCAATACTTTGGCCACCTGATGTGAAGAACTGACTCAATGGAAAAGACACTGATGCTGGGAAAGACTGAAGGAGGGAGGAGAAAAGGATGACAGAGGATGAAATGGTTGGATGGCATCACCAACTCGATGGACATGAGTTTGAGTAAGCTCCGGGAGTTGGTGATGGACAGGGAAACCTGGTGTGCTACAGTCCACAGAGCGACTGGACCGAACTGAGTCAGACAAAACTGAGCGACTGGACCGAACTGAACTAGAAAAGAAGATCTAAAATCAAAGATCTAAGGTGCCGCCATGAAGAAGTTAAAACATTAGAGCTAAATACATACAAAGTATGTAGAAAGAAGGAAATCATAAAGACTAAAGGAGAAATCAGTAAAATACAGAAAACGGGCAGATAACTTTAAAAATTAAAGTCAGTTTTTCTCTTTAAAAAGGTGAACAGAAGTGACAAATTCCAGGTACATTTGTTAAACAAAAATAAAACCAAACATCAAACTCCAAAAACCAAAACAACAAAGTAAAACAAAACAAAAAGCAGAGACCACAAATCACCAATATTAAGAATAAAAATAGGACTTATCACTACTGACACACTACTGATCCAACAAATAACAACAGGCTAATAAAAAATACTATACATATTTACTCTCCAAAAATAAAACTTTGGGCTTCCCTCGTGGCTCAGTGGTAAAGAATCCACCCACCAACGTAGGAGACACAGGACTGATTCGTGTCTGATCTGGGAAGATCCCACATGCCTTGGAGCAACTAAGCCAATAAGCCACAACTCACTCAAGGGCTTACAGCTGGTGCTCTTGAGCCCAGGAGTTCCAACTACTGAAGTTCTCTTACCCTAGAGCTGGTGTTCCACAACAAGAGAAGCCACCACAATGAGAAGCCCACACACAACAACAAGAGTAGCCCCTGCTCGTCACAACTAGCGAAAAGCTATTGCATCATCAAAGACTCAGCACAGCCAAAAATAATAAATAAATGAAATTATTTTTTAAAAATAAAATTTTCAGGGCTTCCCTGGTGGCTCGGTGGTAAAGAATCCGCCTGTCAATGAAGAGGATGTGGGTTTGATCCCTGGTCCAGGAAGATTCCACATCCATGGAGCAACTAAGCCTGTGGGCCACAACTGCTGAGCCCACACACCGTAACTACTGAAGCCTGTGCGCCTCTAGAGCCCATGTAGCCCAACAAGAGCCACCTCTACAACAGGAAGCCCAAAACCCGCAATCAAGAGTAGCCCCTGCTCACCACAACAACAGAAAGCCCACATGCAGCAACAAAGACCCAGTGCAGCCAAAAATAAATAAATAAATCTTTATAAAAAAATAAGAGCATACAGATTTTAATATTTTAAAAGCACGTTAACAAACTTCAGTACACTGACAATGTTTTCAAGTGTACAGTTCAGTAGTGTTAAATCTCCCTTCTTTTTAAGAAGGGAGATTAATATCCCATTTTATGTATATAACACATCTTGTTTATCCATTCAGCCTCTGATAAACATTTGAGTTGCTTATACTTCTTGACTATTATGAATAGTTCTTCTATGACCACGAGTGTACAAATATCTCTCAGAGACTCTGCTTCCAGATACATCCACTGGAAGTGGAAATGTTGGATCATTCTTTTTTATAGTAATCTTTTTAAATTTTTTGAAGGGCCTATGTACTGTTTTCCATAGCAGCTATGATACTTTATAATCCCACTAACAGTGCACAAGGGTTCCAATTTTGCCACAGCCTCACTAACACTTGTAATTTTGTGGGTTTTTTTTAAAATAGTAGCCATTCCAAAGGTGTGCTGTGACCTCAGTGTGATTTTTCATCTGCATTTCTATAGTGATTAGTAATGTTGAACACTTTCGTATCTGTAAGGTCACGTGTATATTTGTACCCCGACATGATGAGAAGACAACGTAACTTTTGTGGAATTCTTTCCCCAAACCCATACACCCAATCTAATCAGGAGAAAAACATCAGAGGAACCCAGAATAGGGGACATTCAACAGGCACCTGGCCAGTATTCAAGACTGTCAAGGTCATGCAAAACCAGAAAAGACTGACAAACTGTTACAGACCACAGGAGACCAAGAGACATGGAAACTAAATGCAAAAGAACATTAACAAAAAAAAAAAGATAAAAAAAATTTTAAAGTATAGCATTCAGTTAATAGTAACATACAACTGTCTCTTAGTTTTCACAGATATATTATGTTAACTGTACAAAGTTAATAATGAAGAAACTGGATAAAGGGTATAGAGAAACTCTCTGTACTACCTTTGCAACTTTTCAGTAAATCTAAAAGTATTCCAAAACATTAAATTAATTAAAACAAGTTAAACAAGCTGACTTAAAAAATGCTTAGAGAAAAACAAGTAGAGCCAAAAACATCATTAGCACTCATTAAAAATTAAAAGGAATTTTTTTTTTTAAGACCAAAAAAAATGGGAGAGCAGAGAAAAAATGGAAGAGAGGAAGATAATAATGAGGAAGGGCTATCTCTTCAAGACATGAAATTGGAACAATTAAAAACAGTGTAGTACCGGCCACGAAAAGACACATCACTAAACAAAATGAGTCCAGAAATGAAGCCAAATCACATGTGAACTTTGTATTTTTAAAAAGTGTCATTTGAATTCAACAGGGGAAATCAGATTATTCAAAACATGTATTTGGAACAAATGGATAGTAACCTAGGTGAAAAATAGCTCCATACCTCATAGCTCACACTACAATAAATTCTGGATGCGTCATTAATCTAAAAAAATTATAAGCCACATACTAGAAAAAGCCTACCCCAAAGTGTGAAATAATCTTGGTATAGAAAATAGCCCTTCCAGTACGCTACCAAACCAGGAGAATTCTTTTTAATGATAATAACATAATCACTTATTTCTGTATGGCCAAAAACAAAATCAAAACACAAACCAGCATTTAGGAGGGAAAAAACCCTGTAATACTCCAAAAGGCTAATTTCCGTAATACATTAAGAGCTCTTACATAACTATCAACAAATGTACCATGAGGAATGTACCAAAAGGAAAATGAGTTTAAAATATGAATGAAAACTTCATATAAAGAAAATAAAAAGTTTTCAAGCATATGAAAAGGTGTTCAACTTCTCTCATAATAACAGAAATGCAGATTAAGGCTATGTTTATTTTCACCCACCAGAGAGAAAAATATTAAAATATTCTTAATACTGATAGATGGAAAGGGTTAAAAGCTATATTCTGAATCCCTCTTTTAGGATCTTGAAAATATCTTGATTGTTTTTGCAACATCAACTCTGAAGATAGATGACAGTCCTATAGGGTCTGCTATGTACTAATAACTAACCCCAGAATAACTAGCCTGCTGTACTTGGCTGTCAGGAATATATATTGTATGACTTATACTTTATGGTCTACAGCTATATTAAAATAAAAGAGCTAGCCACTTACAAATATAGAGGCTAAAATGTGTGCTAATGTTACCTGCACTTGCATGTCAACCTTACAATCAAAATGCTGGAAACATCAAAACTTGCATCAGAGTTTGGAGGCCTCTGTGTTGTAACTGTATATGCTTTTCCTTCATAGGTGTATTTGGTGCTGGAAAAGTCAATTGTGACTTGTGAATCTGATCAAAGATCCCAAACTGAAACTGACTCAGGTAGTCATGCAACTGTGCTGAGGAAACCATGTCAAAAACAGTCTCTTCTCATGTAATGTGAATTAGTACATCTCAATAGAGGGGATATGGCAAAATCCACTAAAATTTCAGATGCACATATCCTCTGACCCAGCAATTCCACTTACAGGAATTTTTACCTACAGCAAATCACCCACATATCTATGATTACATTTTATATGGTTATTCACTGCAGTATTGTTTTTTAAAAAAGACTAATAACTAAATGTTATTACGATTAAATGGTTAAATAGTTAAATAAGTTACAGTTCATTTTTACAATTAAATAACATACAGATGAATATGAGAGTTTTTTTACTGCTTATGTGCAGTGATCTCCAAGGTACATTATTAATGAAGAAGCAATTCATAAAATACTATATTCTACATTTGTGTAAAAAGTGTTTATGTATGCAGAAAATAGCTCCAGATAGATATCAAGAATGTGGTAACCTCCCCAGGAAGGAAACTACATGGTAAAGAAGCAGGAATGGTAAGAGCTAAAAGCTGATAATTATATTCAATTTCCTACTGACATATACATTATTTAGCAATCTCACCATTATCTTAAATTCAACACATAAAGAGTATCTCAGCATTGATCTCTACTTCCAAAACAACTCTCTAACCAACACTCTCTAACTCAGTAAAAGACCATCGATATTCTGCTGTCCACAAAGAAATCTGAGCAACTCCCTTCCCTCATCTCAGCCACATCCATTAAGTCATACAGTATTACTGTTAGACAGCCATGATTTAAGCTTGTTCAGTATCCATTCCCTCTTCTCACTAGAATACCATGCTCTAGGAGATTCTATTTGTTTCTGGTTCTAATAACTCCAAAATGCAAGTACTCGTTTTTTCCTCCACGTCTGTGAGTTATATCTTTTCATTTATTCTTTTTGCTTCAGATATCCAGATCTATTTCTGTTACTGACAACTAAATAATATACACGTCTCTTGAAAACTCGTAAATAAAGGTCAAAAATGAAGCATCTGGACTGATGACATCTCCAAGAGCCTGTGATCTTACAGAAACACCAGAATATGGAGCATAAAAAGTCAAAACCAATTTGGTCAGAACTCTGCTCTGGAAGATAGTCAACAGTTTACAGTACCAACTAAACAACAAAGAGGCAACTTAAAAACTCTAAGAGTTCTGTGTCATTTTCAGTTGCCTACCTAGGCTCTACCACTTACTAGCGTGACAATGGTCTTGAAGACAGCATCCCATGTTCCTAGTGCCAAACTCTGGCCCCCGGTTCCTGAAGGGGTGAAGCAGAGCTTGTCCTCAAAGAACTATGGTTTTAAGTTTTAACAGAACTAAGGAAGGAGGACTGACTTAGGCATTTGCTCTTGTATCCTTTAACCTGGATGAAGTATGTTTTAAGTTTAAGAGGTTAACTGTACTCCCCAGGATAACCATTTAAAAAAATATACATGGGAAAGAAAGAAAGAATCAAAATCTGATACAAGAAACAAAGAAGAACATTATATACTGAAAAGCAGGTCAAACACCAAGAACATAAAAAACAATTATAAACATACATGCACCAAAGAGCAGAGCTCCGAAATACACCGGCAGAGGTGGCGGGGGTGGGGCGGAGGGGTGGGGGGAAACTGAAGGAGAAACAGGTTGTTCTTTACTCAAGTTTCAATAATAGGTAGAACTTAGAAAACCACTAAAGAAATAGAAGAGTTACTACAACCTATCTAGGCTCAATATACGTATACAGAAAACCACACTAAAATCAGCAAAATACACATTCTTCTCAGTTCAGTTCAGTTCAGTTCCTCAGTCGTGTCTGATTCTTTGCAACCCCATGAAAAGCAGCACGCCAAGCCTCCCTGTCCATCACCAACTCCCAGAGTTCACTCAAATTTACATCCATCGAGTCGGTGATGCCATCCAACCATCTCATCCTCTGTTGTCCCCTTCTCCTCCTGCCCCCAATCCCTCCCAGCATCAGAGTCTTTTCCAATGAGTCAACTCTTCACATGAGGTGGCCAAAGTACTGGAGTTTCAACTTTAGCATCATTCCTTCCAAAGAAATCCCAGGGCTGATCTCCTTTAGAATGGACTAGTTGGATCTCCTTGCAGTCCAAGGGACTCTCAAGAGTCTTCTCCAACACCACAGTTCAAAAGCATCAATTCTTTGGCGCTCAGCTTTCTTCACAGTCCAACTCTCACATCCATACATGACCACTGGAAAAACCATAGCCTTGACTAGACGTACTTTGTTGGCAAAGTAATATCTCTGCTTTTCAATATGCTATCTAGGTAGGTTATAACTTTTCTTCCAAGGAATAAGTGTCTTTTAATTTCATGGCTGCAGTCACCATATGCAGTGATTTTGGAGCTCAAAATTAAAAGTCTGACACTGTTTCCACTGTTTCCCCATCTATTTGCCATGAAGTGATGGGACCAGATGCCAAGATCTTCGTTTTCTGAATGCTGAGCTTTAAGCCAAACTTTTCACTCTCCTCTTTCACTTTCATCAAGAGGTTTTCAAGTTCCTCTCCACTTCCTGCCATAAGGGTGGTGTCATCTGCATGTCTGAGGTTACTGATATTTCTCCAGGCAATCTGGATTCCAGCTTGTGCTTCTTCCAGCCCAGCATTTCTCATGATGCATATAAGTTAAATAAGCATATAAGTTAAATAAGCAGGGTGACAGTATACAGCCTTGACGTACTCCTTTTCCTATTTGGAACCAGTCTGTTGTTCCATGTCCAGTTCTAACTAACTGTTGCTTCCTGACCTGCATATAGGTTTCTCAAGAGGCAGGTCAAGTGGTCTGGTATTCCCATCTCTTTCAGAATTTTCCACAGTTTATTGTGATCCACACAGTCAAAGGCTTTGGCATAGTCAATAAAGCAGAAATAGATGTTTTTCTGGAACTCTCCTCAAATACCCACAAATGGTCTCCAAGACTGGTAACAGTGTCCGTCACAAAACAAGTGTTAATAAATTTTAAAAGATCTGAAATCAGATCTTACCAATCCACAGTAGAATGAAAATAAAAATCAAAAAAGAAGGAAAACTGGAAAATCTACAAGTATATGGAAATTACACAATATTCTCTTAAATAACCAACGAGCCAAAGAAGAAATCATGATGGAAACTGGAACATACTTTAAGACAAATGGAAAACATATAAATGACATGCAAAATTTCATGTGATACATAGAAAGCAACAATGCAGTTAAATTCATACCTGCTAATACCTATGCTGCAAAGAAGATGCTTGAGTGGGGTGAAATGCAGTGAAGGGAGTGGCAGCTTAAATATATACAGGATCTCTCTTTTTTTAATTGATGCATAGTTGATTTACAACGTTGTCTTAGTTTCTGGTGTACAGCAAGGTGATTCAGACATATATATGTTTTTATATATATATATATACACACACAAACACACACAGATATGTATATGTATATATTGTTTTTCAGTTTCTTTTCTTAGTTTATTACAAGATAATATAGTTCCCTGTGCTATACATAAAAATAGTAATAATACAGGGTTTCTAATTATATACCTACCTTAAGGAGCTAGAAAAAGAGCAAACTAAGCCCCACACCAGCAGGAAAAAGAAAAGTGTAAAGATTAGAGATAAAATAGAAAACAAAAAAATAACAAGAACAATCAACAAAACGAAAGTTCTTTGAAATATCAACAAAACTGACAAACTTTCAGACTGACTAGGAAAAGAAAGACAAATGACTAAATTCAGAAATGAGTGGGAACATTATTGCTGACCTTAACAAAAATAAGAATTAAAAGAGAATAACATCAACAAATGTACACCAACAAATAAGTTAACCTACAGGAAACGGACAAATTCCTAGGAAAATGCAAACTAACAAAAATGACTCAAGAAAGAAAACCTGAATAGATCTAGAACAAGAGATTGACTCAAACAAGGAAAAACCTCCCAACAAGGAAAAGCCCTGTACCAGAGGCCTTCATAATTGAAGACCACTAAACATTTAAAGAAATATAAACACAAATCCTTCTCAAACTTCTGAAAAACTTGAAAAGGCAACACTTCCTAGCTCATTCTATGAGGCCAGTATGATATCAAATGCCCCACGGTCAGACAAAAAAGCATAAGAAGATAAAGTAACAGCCCAATACATTTCATGAATATAAATGCAAATATTCTCAACACAAGTGTACCAGTGTCCTAGGGCAGTAATAAAAATTTCAACAAATTAGGTAGCTAAAGAAAAAAGAAATATATTCTCTCACACTCTCAGTTCTGGAGGCTAGAAGTCCAAAATCAACATGATTCTCTCTTACCTGATGGCTCAGGCAATCCTTGACATTACTTGGTTTATAACTACGTAACTCCAATGTCCACTTTAGTCCACTAATGCACAGAAAATACATGGGACAAAGTGACATGTTAAAACACACACACACACACACACACACACAACACACACTCATCTAAGATTAATCAACAAAGCGTGCTGTGGACAAACTACAGGGCAAATGATCTAGGTATTTTTTCCCATAAGTAAACTGACAAAGAGGGGAAAAGAAGACCACAGAAAGA
This sequence comes from Cephalophus harveyi, assembly GCA_006410635.1. NCBI lineage: Eukaryota > Metazoa > Chordata > Mammalia > Artiodactyla > Bovidae > Cephalophus > Cephalophus harveyi. The sequence goes on from SJYT01068273.1 coordinate 19,030, forward strand.
CCTAAGAGAAATATCACATACTGCAATGTATGTACCTTATTTGAATCTAGCTTATGGACCTTTGCGAGATCTTCAACAAGTATAAAAGAAAACAGGAGACAATCAAGAAATTTTGAACGATGACTGCTTATATCATGGGTTAAAGAAACCCTTATTAATTCTTTTTAGGTGTGATGATATATTGTGCATTTTTAAAATATCCAGCTAAGTTAAGAATGCTCACAAAATTTAAACTCATCAGAAGACAGATAGGGGAGGGTAGAAAGGAAACAGCTGACTATGACTTGGTCATTGTTAAAGCTAGATACCAAGGTAGGGATTCTCTCTACTTGTACGTATGCTTGAAAATTTTCCACAGTAAAACTATTTTTAATATTCTGTAAAAATTTATCATTTTAGTATCTCTCATGTCCATTCCCTCATTTTTAACCCTCCCACTACTTCTATCTCAAACAGTTCCTCAGTATCTCTCCCTTGGATTCACTGCAATAAAGTAAAGTCCTATCTTTGTAGAGTGTAGATTCTAACATCAGAGTATAAATTACAGCCCCTCAAAATATGACCTCAGATGGTAAAGAATCTGCCTGCAATGCAAGAGACTTAGGTTCGACCTCAGGGTTGGGAAGATCCCCTGGAGAAGGAAACGGCAACCCACTTCAGTATTCTTGCCCAGAAAAACCTTCTGAACAAAGGAGCCTGGTAGACTACAATCCATGGGACGGCAAAGAGTCAGACATGTGAGCAACTCACACAAAATAGGAATAATCAAAACTATCCCTGAAAAACAGCTTTTAACTCCAACAGAGGAAGTGCATAATATTGTACATTGTTATGAATATACAACCCTGCTGTATTCCAATTCTTCTAATTGTTCTGTCAGATAATGTCTATCAACAGCCCTCAACTCATTTTAAAATTTCCTCTTCAAAAAATAAAAAAATAAATAAAATTTCCTCTTCAAGAATATAGATAAGCTGACACTGCCTCTTGCCTGGCCCCCTCAATTGTACACTTCCTGTCTTTGACAATGATTGGGAAAGCTTTAAAATCATTCACAAGAGATTTCCATATAGGTTCGGCTAGAGCTCAGTCAATAAAATGGCAGACTGAATTACCTCTACAATTTTTTTTTCTATCTCTTCCTATGTAACTGATTTTAAGTATGTTAAAAGCACACAGAATCCAGCTACACCTTTCTTTTTTATAGTTGGTCTGGTCTCATACCCTTCTAACCCATTCACAAGGCTGTCAGTGATCTTTCTAAAACAGAAAACTCATGTTATTCCTCAGCTTCAATGGCTCCTGATAATCATTAGGACCAAGTCTTGAACTAAAAAGGGGTGGGGCGGGGAGAAGAAAGGCAAAGGGAGAAGGTGGGGAAGGAAGGCGTGTCAAGACTGGGGGAGGGGGCAGAAGGGGAGGAAGGGAGGGAAAAGACAAGCAGGGGAAAGAGAAAAGAAGCTCCACCTCTCAGAAGGTCTACCATTCAAACTTTACAATGTAAACCCCTGATACACCTGGGTCTTTATCATTTGCTTCTCCCTTTGCCTATAACTCACTTTCCACACACCAATCTATGTTAAAACACTTACCTTCAACAAAGATCTATGGGGTAGTTCACACTGAAGAAAATCAAAAGTAAAATTGAGAAATTCCTGATCATGATCATTAGAGAAAGAAAACTAAAACTTGGAATATAATTTTCCAGCATGAAAAATGGGTGTTAGTTGTTAGGTTGTGTCTGACCCCTTGGACTGTAGCTCACCAGGCTCCTTGAAAAATGGGTATTAGATATTAAAGAACAGTATCATCAATACTATATATCAGGCACATTGTGGGATTTTGCTAACCACGCTGCAAATACAATTAGCATTTCTAGAGGAAAATGCATTTCATGCTCCAAAATAATTTTGGAACAAAATTTAGAATCTTTTAAATACACACCAAATTTAGACTATAACACAGATGGCACTGCAAATCAATAAGGAAAATTGAACTGAAAGAAAGAAGGAAAGAAAGAAAAAAGTAGTCAAAAAATACTAGAGAAGGTACTCCCCTGGTGGTCCAGTGGTTAGAACTCCCACATTTCTACTACAAGAGGCACAGATTCAGTCCTTGGTCAGAGAACTATCCCACATGCTGTGCACTGCAGCCAAAAACAAAAAACCAACTTAGAGGAAAATGTGAAAGCATTCCCTATATAACTTTGGAGTAGGGAAAGCCTATTTAACTAATGGTTGAAAATATCAGAAGCCATGACACATAAGATTAATAAATTCAACTAAATAAAAATCAAAACCTTCTATACAGATAAAAACCCCAAGAGCAAAGATTAACAGCAAGAATGAATCATCAAAAAAGCCTAGTATATGAAGTGCTTCTATGAAAGCTCCAACAAATCAAAAAGAAAAAGATCAACAAGTAAATTGAAGAAGCATATGAAGAGATCACAGAAGGGACAACATGAATTCCTCTTAAAAACATGAAAAGATGCTCAGATTCAGTCATAATAAGAGAAATGCAAAATACAAGCTCTGAGATACTTTCACCTACCGGATTACCAAAGACATAAAGAATAGGTTTTCATTCATTACTTACTGCTGGGAACACAAACTGGTACAACCACTAAACAGAATAATTTGGGAATATCTACCAAAATTAACTGCAAAATATCTTTGATCCAATAGTTCCACTTCTGACAATTAATAAAATCCTACAGATGTCACTGCATACAAGCAAAATGACATATATACTACAAGCAGTAGTCATAGACACAAAAGATTGAAGTCCATCAACAGGTGACTAATTCCATAACATGCAGTAATAAATAAAGCTCTATACTGATAGTAGATAAATTGTTCAGGGAAAACAACTTAAGATGCAAGAGAGTATTGCATACTATTAATCCATTTGTATTGAAGTTACAAAAATACATCTCCTCATATTTATTGGTATATGCAAAATAGTAATAGATTGGCGGCAGAAAATTCACTGAGAAACTGTGTAGATAGTGAACAGCAGTAGGAGGGAGGGTTTTTAATATTTAAAATTTTGGATAATGACTTATGGTCTAAACATTAAATATAAACATATATACTGCTATCCAAAAACACTATTTTTCCTTTTATTTCCTCATGTCATGACACTATTCTATGCCAAAACACTTCATAGAGTTGGCTGCCCAAAATGGGAAGTACATACTACCAGTGGGTTAATCTCTACTTTTTGAGATTCATCAGTTACTTAATTTTCATAGTATGCCACAGATGAATAAATTGATGCCTACACATTTAAGAATGGTACTGAGCTATAAAGAAACACGGGATTTCTTTGGGAANTACATACTAACAGTGGGTTAATCTCTACTTTTTGAGATTCATCAGTTACTTAATTTTCATAGTATGCCACAGATGAATAAATTGATGCCTACACATTTAAGAATGGTACTGAGCTATAAAGAAACACGGGATTTCTTTGGGAAAGGTAACTAAAAATGGAAATGAAAATGAGAAATACAAAAGGGGCCTGAGGAAAGCACATCAAAATTTAAGAGAAATCAAATTTCTTTATATTCAAACAACAAAGATCCACAGGATGTCAAAATTAACATTAGAAACATCATTTGTCTAGCAATACACAAAAGAGGGAAAAAGGAATCTAAAACAACAGATTTTTATCTCTAACCAACAAAAGTGGCTTATTTTCCCAACAGTAATTTCTAATATAAGAAATTGTACTCATTAAAAAAAAAACTCAAGATTTTAATTAGAAGTATGTGGATCATTCTGCACTAAAAACACAAAACAAAAAAGTAGAAAAGTTGTGTTTCAATAAAAAGAAAATTCATGAATTACATCCAGTACTGTTAAAAAAATATTTCAGTGGCCATCACTATTTGATATAAATGAATTACCAGATATTTTAAAATACATCTGCACTCCAGATCTCAAGAAAAATTTTTTCAAAATTTTCTGCACTTACCGCCATTATCTGTTCTTTTTAAAGCTCCATCCTTATGAGGACACAGTTCACATCTCTATTAAAAGGGGAGGAAACAAAGAGATTTTTCAGATTACCGAAGTATAACATCTTCCCTGTAACTTCAAAACTATTCGAAATGTGGTAGTGGCATTTTCTCTTAGTTGCCACTAAGAATATTTCAGAAAGATCCTCATCAATTAATTCTCTATGATAAGTGATCATCCTCAGAGTACCAGACAAGAACTTTTAAAAAGTAAAATTTAGTGAACAGTAAAATGTCAAGACTTTTCCGTCTTGCTGTATTATAATAAAAATAAAAAGCATCTCTGAACACAGTATTTGGGCATGGTTTTTAATATTTGCCTCTATCCCTTTACTGAGTAGAATCAACCAGGATTATTACATAGTCAGTTGGATCTGGTTTCTCCTGAAATAAAGAGGCAAATTCAAATTCAGAATTTTGATTTAAGCAGATTATCATCTCATATGTGCTGATCTGCCTTTGGAAGGCAAGAACTGCTCTAATTATTCCCATTATTCTTTTCATTCACAGCACAATGATACTCAGTAGTTATTATGGATCCCTCTCTCTACCACTCCCACAATTTAAAACCAGAAATAAACAGCTAGACAGTATTACCATTTCTTTTCCCTACTGAAAAGAGGACTGAAATAATTATAAAAATAATTACAGAGTTTTCAGTGGCACTGTCTTACATTCCTTGAAGTCATAAAGTCATATATAACTACTTAATATCTGTACCCTTCCTTACTCTCCAAAGAGGTTTGGAGTGTCAATCCTTAGGTACGTTAATGAGAACTCCAGGGTGCCCAAGGAGGAGAAAGGGGTATGCGGCTCGAAAGGAGGAGAAAAGGACAAACATTTTATTCCCTACATTCCTCAGTCTTATCACATAAAACATTTTTTTTTTTTTCTTTAAGCCCAGAGCTAATGATTACACAACAAAACAACTCATCTTAAACTCTGTGCTAAGGATTATATAACAACAAAGTATCCTGCTTGAGGACTTGTTTCTCCTTCTTGACCCACCTGACTAATCCTGTTATCTTAAAATGTAAATTGCGGGAGTGGGTCTGGTAAGACTTTTACAACCTTGACACATTCTTTGATTTACTGTAATAACCGACTGAAAAAGTATCTAGTTCCCTTGCTAGTCCTTTTACAATGTAATGAAACTTCTGCCACACAAGAGCCCTGAATGGTCAAGCCTGGTCCCTGATCCTGAAGCTAAATTTTCTTCTAAACTAAAGCTAAATTTTCAGAAATGACGAATCCAACAGCGTTCACCATAAGCTATCAGTTTGAACCATATAATACCTTAAGATAAATGAGTTACAAAGGAAAACAAAGAACAGGAAGTTAAGATAAAACATTAAATCAGTACACAGCTTCCCTGGTGGCATAGAGGTTAAAGCGTTTGCTTGGAATGCGGGAGACCTGGGTTCGATCCCTGGATCAGGAAGATCCCCCGGAGAAGGAAATGGCAACCCACTCCAGTACTCTTGCCTAGAGAATCCCATGGAGGGAGGAGCCTGGTAGGCTACAGTTTATGGGGTAACAAAGAGTCGGACACAACTGAGCGACTTCACCTTCACCTTACACTGGCTATCTATTTCTCCTGCCCAGGAAGCAACAGTTAGAACTGGACATGGAACAACAGACTGGTTCCAAATAGGAAAAGGAGTACGTCAAGGCTGTATATTGTCACCCTGCTTATTTAACTTATATGCAGAGTACATCATGAGAAACGCTAGACTAGACCGAGGATGAGATGGCTGGATGGCATCACTGACTCGATGGATGTGAGTCTGAGTGAACTCCGAGAGATGGTAATGAACAGGGAGGCCTGGCGTGTTGCAATTCATGGGGTTGCAAAGACTCGGACACTACTAAGCAACTGAACTGAACTGAATCACCCCAGGGCCAGGACTGAGCAACTTTACTCACTCAAGCTGATTAGGGAGGATAAAGACCAAAGTAGTAAAATCATCTACATCAACCAGAAGCAGTTAAGGCATATACAAAACAATTAGATATAAAATATCATATCAGAAACAGGCATCATGACAGGAAAAGAATACAAAATCAGGTTTTTTTTAATGCACTTGAAATTTAAAGGTCCGTCTAGTCAAGGCTATGATTTTTCCAGTGGTCATGTATGGATGTGAGAGTTGAACTGTGAAGAAAGCTGAGTGCTAAAGAATTGATGCTTTTGAACTGTGGTATTGGAGAAGACTCTTGAGAGTCCCTGGGACTGTAAAGAGATCCAGTCAGTCAATTCTAAAGGAGATCAGCCCTGGGTGTTCTTTGGAAGGAATGATGCTAAAGCTGGAACTCCAATACTCTGGCCATCTCATGAGAAGAGTTGACTCACTGGAAAAGACCCTGATGCTGTGAGGGATTGGGAGCAGGAGGAAAAGGAGACGACAGAGGATGAGATGGCTGGATGGCATCACCGATTCAATGGACATGAGTTTGAGTGAACTCCGGGAGCTGATGATGGACAGGGAGGCCTGGCGTGCTGCTTTTCATGGGGTCGAAAAGAGTCAGACAGGACTGAGCGACGGAACTGAACTGAAATTTAAAGCTCAGAAACTTAAAACAATCCTATATATATACACAGAGCACAATATCAAAATCTCATAACTACAAACCAACAATCTGTAATAGATAACACACATAAAAAACAAAAGAGAATCCAAACATAACCCAAAATATGGAAGTATGGAAGTATTAGTCACTCGGTTAAGTTCAGTTGTTCAGTCATGTCCGACTCTGCGACCCCATGAGTCGCAGCACGCCAGGCCTCCCTGTCCATCACCAACTCCCGGAGTTCACTCAGACTCATGTCCATTGAGTCGGTGATGCCATCCAGCCATCTCATCCTCTGTCGTCCCCATCTCCTCCTGCCCCCAATCCCTCCCAGCATCAGAGACTTTTCCAATGAGTCAACTCTTCACATGAGGTGGCCAAAATACTGGAGTTTCAGCTTCAGCATCATTCCTTCCAAAGAAATCCCAGGGCTGATCTTCAGAATGAACTGGTTGGATCACCTTGCAGTCCAAGGGACTCTCAAAAGTCTTCTCCAACACCACACTTCAAAAGCATCAATTCTTCGGCGCTCAGCCTTCTTCACAGTCCAACTCTCACATCCATACATGACCACAGGAAAAACCATAGCCTTGACTAGACAGACCTTTGTTGGCAAAGTAATATCTCTGCTTTTCAGCATGCTATCTAGGTTGGTCATAACTTCTCTTCCAAGGAGTAAGCGTCTTTTAATTTCACGGCTGCAGTCACCATCTGTAGTGATTTTGGAGCCCCAAAAAATAAAGTCTGACACTGTTTCCACTGTTTCCCCATCTATTTCCCATGAAGTGATGGGACCGGATGCCATGATCTTTGTTTTCTGAATGTTGAGCTTTAAGCCAACTTTTTCACTCTTTTCTTTCACTTTCATCAAGAGGCTTTCTGTTCCTCTTCACTTTCTGCCATAAGGGTGGTGTCATCTGCATATCTGAGGTTATTGCTATTTCTCCTGGCAATCTTGATTCCAGCTTGTGCTTCTTCCAGCCCAGCATTTCTCATGATGTACTCTGCATAGAAGTTAAATAACGAGGGTGACAATATACAGCCTTGATGTACTCTTTTTCCTATTAGTCACTCAGTCGTGTCCAACTCAGCAACTCCATTGACTGTGGCCTCCCAGGGTCCTCTGTCCATAGGATTTCCCAGGCAAGAATACTGGAGAGGGTTGCCATTTCCTTCTCCAGGGAAAGTTTCCAACCTAGGGATCAAACCCAGGTCTCCCATATTGCAGGCACACTCTGTAACGTCTGAGACACCAGGGAAGTCCAGAAACATAACCCAAAAAGGCCATCAAACCACAAGAAAACAAAAGAAGAAGAATGGGGGAAAAAGACCGACAAAACAAATCCAAAACAATGAACAAAATGGCAGTAAGAACACATAATAATTACCTTAAATGTAAACAGACTAAATGCTCCAACCAAAAGGCTGCCTGAATAGATACAGAAACAAGACCCACATACATGCTGCCTGCAAGAGACTCCCTTCAGATATAGAGACACACACAAAGTAAGAGAGTGGACAAGAGTATTCTAAGCAAATGGAAAAATCACTAGTCAGAGTAGCATTCCTTGTATCACACACAGACAAAATGAGAGGGAGGAAAAAGGTATTATTCCATGCAAATGCAAAAATCAAAAGTCAGTCAGCTATGCTTGTACCAGACAAAACAGACTATAAAGACTGTTACAAGAGACAAAGAACATTACATATGATCATAGAATCAATCCAAGAAGATGAAAGAACTGTTAACTGTATATGAAACCAACAAGAGAACATATGAATACATAAGGTAAATATTAATGGACAAAGAGAAACTGACAGTAATACAATAATGGTAGGGGATAGGGGACATCAAGACCCCTCTTCAATAATGGACAGATAACCAGACAGAAAAATGATAAGGAAACACTGAGGGGCCAGTGATTAGGACTCCACATTTTCAGTGCCGAGGTTCCCAGTTCAATCCCTGGCAACGTGGCACAGAAAGGGTGGGCAATGTTGCTAATTATCAGAGAAACACAAATAAAAATTACAATGAGGCACTGCTTCACAGTAGTCAGAATGGCCGTCATTAAAAAGTCTACAGGACTTCCCTGGTGGTCCAGTGATTGAGAATCTGCCTGCCAATGCTGGGGACACAGGTTAAATCCCTCGTCTGGCATGATTTCACTGCCATGTGGCAAAGAGGCCCAGGCACCACAACTACTGAAGCCCATGCACCCTACAGTCTGTGCTCTGTGATGAGAGAAGCCACCACAATGAGAAGCCCTCACACCACAACAAGAAAGCAGCCCTCAAATAAGGTTTGTTTGTTTGTTTTAAGCCTACAAATAATACAAGCTGGCTAGAGGGTATGGAGAAAAAGGAACCCTCCTACACTGCTAGTATGAATGTAAACTTGTGTAGCCACTATGGAAAACAGAACAGACGTTCCCAAAAAACTAAAAATAGAGCTACTAAATGACCCAGCAATCCAACCACTGACTGGGCATATATCCAGAGAAAAAACTCAAAAAGATACATGCACCCAATGCAATATAAATAGCAGTACTATTTATAACAGTCAGGTATCAGTTCAGTTCAGTTCAGTCGCTCAAGACATGTCTCTTTGCGAGCCCATTAACCGCAGCACGCCAGGCCTCCCTGTCCATCATCAACTCCTGGAGTTCACCCAATCCCATGTCCATTGAGTCGGTGATGCCATCCAATTATCTCATCCTCTGTCGTCACACCTTCTCCTCCTGCCCCCAATCCCTCCCAGCATCAGAGTCTTTTCCAATGAGTCAGTTCTTCACATG
>SJYT01068273.1:32678-59672 GCA_006410635.1 Cephalophus harveyi
TTAGTAGTAGTAGTAGTAGTAGTAGTGTAGTAAGAAAGCATAGAAGTATTTTCCATCTTTATAATGTAGGCATCAATTTCCAAATACTTCTACTTTAAATTAGCTTTTTTCCCAAAGTATGCTGCTAAGTTGCTTCAGTTGTGTCTGACTCTGTGTAAACCCATAGACGGCAGCCCACCAGGCTCTGCCGTCCCTGGGATTCTCCAGGCAAGAGCGCTGGAGTGGGTTGCCATTGCCTTTTCCAATTTATGAAAGTGAAAAGTGAAAGTGAAGTCACTCAGTCGTGTCCGACTCTTAGCGACCCCATGGACTGCAGCCTACCAGGCTCCTCCGTCCATGGGATTTTCCAGGCAAGAGTACTGGAGTGGGTTGCCATTGCCTTAAACTCATATACTTAAACTTTTATCAGTTCAGTTCAGTCGCTCAGTCGTGTCCGACTCTTTGCGACCCCATGAATCGCAGCACGCCAGGCCTCCCTGTCTATCACCAACTCCCGGAGTTCACTCAGACTCACGTCCATCGAGTCCGTGATGCCATCCAGCCATCTCATCCTCGGTCGTCCCCTTCTCCTCCTGCCCCCAATCCCTCCCAGCATCAGAGTCTTTTCCATTGAGTCAGCTCTCTGCATGAGGTGGCCAAAGTACTGGAGTTTCAGCTTCAGCATCATTCCTTCTAAAGATATCCCAGGGTTGATCTCCTTCAGAATGGACTGGTTGGATCTCCTTGCAGTCCAAGGGACTCTCAAGAGTCTTCTCATTTTATACTTATACATAAAACTTTTTATACTTATCCATAAAACTCACTATACTTCACTAAATCAAGTTCACCCAAAATACTGACCTTTAGGAAGCTGTAACTATATAACAACCCATTCAGCTATACTGACTGGTTTACTCAGATTGTGAACAACATTCATTATATATACAAAAAGCAGTAAGACTATAATTGCAACAACAAAAAAAAGCACAGGCTAAATAAGAAGGATAAATTCAAGTTTTAAATTTGATCTGTCTCATATTATATGAAAGATATAATTATGGCATGAAACATTTTTTGTTGGATAAAACATTTACCATCATTATTTCTTCTTTTAAGCAAAAGATAAAAAATAAATATAAATTAACCTATTTTCTTGTGTTTGAGAAAGATTTATGACTACCATAGTAGAAATAAACACCCCTATCTCCCAGGCTGGAGTCTCCAAATTGCATTTCCTGAAGCAACCAGGACTCCTGAGAGAAGTGGATGGTTCCAGGTCTAGGTCAAGTATGCCCTTAAATACAATGCTCTATTAAATAGCAAGGAAGCTGTAAAAGATTGCTTCAGCCTTGTCAAAAGGACCTATCTGAAGCAATCTAAAGAGGCTCCTGCTGGCCAAAGATGAAATCACTTAATGCTAAAAGAGATAAAAACTGCGATAAATTGAAAGATACCAAATGTTTTTAAATCCATGATAAAATAAATTTATACTTCTAAAATGCCTAAGTAAGTTTATAAGAAACAAACCCTTACACAGGATAAGCAGCCAGATACATGTTGGTTTCCCACCAGAGGTCAAAACTTGGAAGGGACCAAGGAAAGAAGAGTGCCCCCTTTTCTGGGACTTTTAGTGTGAAGACAAGCCACAGTCAGTCTGTAGTGGCTCCTGCAGGCTTAATATCTAAAGAACCAAAAGTTCAGCAAAGTGACATCTGAATCCAGAGGAGGAGAAAGCCAGGAGCAGAGCCCCTGAATTTTTATGTATAGAATCTGCCCAAATCTCCCAGTGACCTTGGACCAACCACTCCATGTAAAGGGCAGGCTAGAATTCAGTTAAGGAAAGAAAGAAATGAAAAGAAAATTCAAGCAATTGCTCAAAATATTTAATAGGCAGCTTAAGTCCAACCAACTCAAGTCCCTGATAAAAACAGTATCAATTTCTTCAAAATGATTTAATAATCAGACTTCCCACAAATATTCATAATGTCTAGCAAACAATTCAAATTATCTAATCTATGAAGAATCAGAAAACGGGTTGATCATACTCAAGATAAAAGGCAATCAATGAAAGTCAATCCATTTGACCTAGCCATTGGAATCAGGCTTTACAGTAATAGCTAGTATAACTAAATTCTATGAGGTAAGTGAAAATATACCTAGAGTAAATGAAACATGAGATCTCAACAAAAGAAAGACAATTACTGAACTAAATAAAAATTCTGAAACTTAAAAATATGAAACATGAAGTGAAAAATTCATTGGATGGGTTAACAGCAGCATCAAAATGACAAAGGCAAGAATCAAAGAACCTGAAGTTATTTTATCAATAGATAGAATCTATCTGAAAAAGAGAAAATAGTGAAAAAATGAAGAGCCTCAGGGACCTAACGAACAGTATCAAGAAGCCTAACATGTATAACACCAAGGGAATATTTCATGCAAAGATGGGCATAATAAAGGACAGAAATGGTACAGACGTAACAGAAGCAGAAGATATTAAGAAGAGGTGGCAAGAATACACAGAAGAACTATGTAAAAAACATCTTCATGACCCAGATAACCACCATGGTGTGATCACTCACCTAGAGCCAGACATCCTGGAATGTGAAATCAAGCAGGCCTTAGGAAGCATCACTATGAACAAAGCTAGCGGAGGTGATGGAATTCCAGTTATTTGAGCTATTTCAAATCCTAAAAGATCAATCTGTGAAAGTGCTGCACTCAATATGCCAGCAAATTTGGAAAACTCAGAAGTGGCCACAGGACTGGGATAAGTCAGTTTTCATTCCCAACCCGAAGAAAGGCAATGCCAAAGATGTTCAAACGACCACACAATTTCACTCATCTCACATGCTAGTCAAGTAATGCTCAAACTTCTCCAAGCTGGGCTTCAACAGTACATGAACCATGAACTTCCAGATGTTCAAGGTGGATTTAGAAAAGGCAGAGGAACCAGAGATCAAACTGCCAACATCCACTGGATCATAGAAAAAGCAAGAGAGTTCCAGAAAAACATCTATTTCTGCTTTATTGACTATGCCAAAGCCATTGACTGTGTGGATCACAACAAACCATGGAAAATTCTGAAAGAGATGGGATTCCAGACCACATGACCTGCCTCCTGAGAAATCTGTATGCAGGTCAAGAAACAACAGTTAGAACTGAACATAGAACAACAGACTGGTTCAAATAGGAAAAGGAGTACGTCAAAACTGTATATTGTCATCCTGCTTATTTAACTCATATGCAGAGTACATCATGCGAAATGTCGGGCTGGATGAAGCAAAAGCTGGTATCAAGATTGCTGGGAGAAATATCAATAACCTCAGATATGCAGATAATATACACGTATGGCAGAAAGTGAGGAACAAGTAAAGAGCCTCTTGGTAAAAGTCAAAGAGGAGCATGAAAAAGTTGGCTCAAAACTCAATATTCAAAAAACTAAGATCATGGCATCCGGTCCCATCACTTCATGACAAATAAACAGGAAAACAATGGAAACAGTGACAGATTTTATTTTGGGAGGCTCCAAAATCACTGCAGATGGTGACTGCAGTCATGAAATTTAAAAAGCCGCTTGCTCCCTGGAAGAAAAGCTATGACCAACCTAGACAGCACATTATAAATCAGACACATTACTTTGCCGACAAAGGTCCGTCTAGTCAAAGCTATGGTTTTTTCCAGTAGTCGTGTATGGATGTAAGAGTTGGACTATAAAGAAAGCTGAGCACCGAAGAATTGATGCTTTTGAACTGTGGTGCTGGAGAAGACTCCTGAGAGTCACTGGGACTACGAAGAGATCAAACCAGTCAATCCTAAAGGAAATTAGTCCTGAATATTCACTGGAACGGAGAAGGCAATGGCATCCCACTCCAGTACTCTTGCCTGGAAACTCCCATGGACGGAGGAGCCTGGTAGGCTTCAGTCCATGGGGTCGCTGAGTCAGACACGACTTCACTTTCACTTTTCACTTTCATGCATTGGAGAAGGAAATGGCAATCCACTCCAGTGTTCTTGCCTGGAAAATCCCAGGGATGGCGGAGCCCAATGGGCTGCCATCTGTGGGGTCGCACAGAGTCGGACACGACTGAAGCGACTTAGCAGCAGCAGCATTCACTGGAAGGACTGATGCTGAAGCTCCAATACTTTGGCTACCTGATGTGAAGAACGGACTCGTTGGAAAATACCCTGATGCTGGGAAAGACTGAAGGAGGAACGAGAAGAGGACAGAGGATGAGATGGTTGGATGGCATCACCGACTCAATGGACATGAGTCTGAGCAAGCTCCGGGAGCTGGTGATGGACAAGGAAGCCTGGCATGCTGCAGTCCATGAGGTTGCTAAGAGTCGGACACGACTGAGTGTCTAAAGTGAACATGTATAATCGAAGGCCTGGAACCGGGAGGCAACAGGATGGGGGGGGTGTACAAATGAGAATATGGCAGCAAAGAAAAGTTTGGAAAATAATGGATGAAAATTTCCTCTAATAGAAGACAAATTTATGGATTCAAGAACCACAGTGAACCCCAAACAAGCAAAATGGCTTGCTGAAAAGCAAGCAAAAGTCTTAAAGAAGCAGCCAAGAGAAAATGACACATGAAACACCGGGGAACCATAACTGAAGTAACAGCTGATCTCTCATCACGAATGGAAGCCAAAATAGTAAGGCAGACATCATCAAAATGCTTGAAGAAAAAGAACTGTTAATCCAGAATTCTAACCAAGATATCCTCCAAAATGAAGGTGAAATAGATATTTTTAGGTAAGAAAGAGCAAACAGAGTTCACCATGAGAATACGGACTACAATAAAGGCTAAAAGAAATTCTTCAGAATGAAGGGAAATGGTACTAGATGAAAAACACACATCTTCAGGAGGCAAAGAAGAGCACCATAAATGATAAATATTTGGGTAAATAAAATAGACTTTTAGATATTAAATTCTTAAAAGTACATATGATTATTGAAAGCAAAAATTGTAATACTGTCTTCTGCAGTTTGTAACAAGCAGATCTAATACATACCACAACAGTGTAAGTGATAATGGACAGAGGTGATGTGATGTGAAAGAATCTCTAGTTATATACGATTTCTATGCTTTATAAAAGGTGATACAATACTAACTAAAAGTGCACACACTAAGTAGACTGGGGACTCCCCTGGTGGTCCAGTGGTTAAGAATCTACCTTCTACATACTGAATGAAGTAAGTCAGAAAGATATTAACACATACATATGGAATCTAGAAACATGATACTGATAAACCTTTCTACAGTGCAGCAGTGGAGATGCGGACATAGAGAACAGACGTGTGGCCATGGGGCAGGGACAGGGGTAGGAGAGGGTGGAACGAATGGAGAGGGTAGCATGAAAACATATACGCTAATGGGTATAAAACAGATAGCCAGTGGGAATTTGCTGTATGACTCAGGGAACTCAAACCAGGGCTCTGTGACAACCTAGCGGAGTGGGATGAGGTGGGAGGGAGGTCCGAGAGTGAGAGGACATATGTATACCTACGGCTGATTCATGCTGATGCACCTCAGAAACCAACAATACTGAACACAATTATCCGTCAATTAAAAATAAATTAAAAAAAAAAAGAATCCACCATGCAACGCACAGGACATGTGTTCCACCCCTGATGGGGGAAGTAAGAGCCCAAATGCCATGGAGAAACTAAACCAAAGCACTGCAACTACTGAGCCCACACTCTAGCACCTGTGTGCCACAATGAAAGATTCCACATAATGCAACTGAGATCTGACAGGGCCAAATAAATATTTTTTTAAAAAAGACTATTAAAAGGTAAGGAAATATATTGAAATTGTCAGAGGAACACTAAAAAACTGACATAAACAGAAACAGCTCTACAAAATTGATACCTTAAAAGTTCTTCTCTACATGCAAAAAACTAAGTTGGACACATTACTCATATGACATATAAAAGTAACCCAAACAGGTCATATACGTAAATGTAAGAACTAACACTGTAAAACTCTTAGAATAAAACTGGAGCAAATTCTTCATGACTTAGTGTTGAATAATGTTTTCTTAGATACAACACCAAAAGAAGAGGCAACCAAAGAAATAATAAACTGGAATTTTCCAAATCTAAAACCTTTCATCCCCCAAATGATACCATCAAGTAAAAAAATCCCACAGAAAAGAATACTGACAAGTTACATATCTCATAGGGACTTATACCCAAAATACATAAAGGGCTCAAAATCTCTGGTGGTCCAGTGGTTAAGACCCCATGCTTCCACTGCAGAGTCCACAGGTTTGATTTTTGGTCAGGGAACTAAGATCCTGCATGCCACATGGCAGGGCCAAAACAAATAAATACTTAAAAAAAAAAAAAAAAAAAAAAATGTGCATGTCCTTATTAAAAATTGTGTTAACAACCCGAATAGGCATTTCTCCAAAGAAAACATGTAAATAACCAGAAAGGCCCATGAAAAGATGTCTAACAAACACTTAACAAATACAATTCAACACCACAATGAGATACCACTAGGAAGGCTAAAATCGAAGGCTAAAAGCAAAAAATAAACAGTAACAGATAAATCCTGTTAGCAAGAAAGTAGAGAAATTAGAACCCTCATATAACACTGATCAGAGTTTTAAATGGTACAGTTGTTTTGGCAGTTTCTCAAAAAGTTAAACTAGTTACCCCATGGCTCAAAAATTCCACACCCAAAAAGAAATGGAACATACAAAAAATGTATGTAAATGCTCAAAACAACATTATTCAGAATGGTCAAGCTACAGATAAATCATAAATGCCCGTTAACTAATGAGTGAACAAATGAAATGGGCTATTATCCATACAATGGAATGTTAGTCAACAATAAAAAGGAATAATGTTCTGATACATGCTAAAACATGAGTGAACCTTAAAAACATTTTGCTAAAAGAAAAAAAGCCACTCACAAAATATCTCAAATTTTATGATTCCATCTATATGAAATAGCCAGAACAGAGACAGAGAGTAGATTAGTGGTTGCTGGAATTTAAGAGAATGGAAAATGGGGAGTTGGCTTCTATTGGACAAAGCAGCTTCTTTTTGAAATGAAGAAAATGTTCCAAAATTGATAATGTTGAAGGCTTCATGAGTCTGTGAATATACTGAAAACTACTGAGTTGTACACTTTAAATGGCTGAACTTTATGATATATAGATTACGTATCATTAAAGCTATTTTTAAGTAATATTCAAAAAGATAAAACAAAATAACTTCATAAAATGATAGATGTAAACCCAATCATATAACTACTTTAAATGTGAAGAGACTAATAGTCAAGGCTATGGTTTTTCCTGTGGTCATGTATGGATGTGAGAGTTGGACTGTGAAGAAGGCTGAGCGCCAAAGAATTGATGCTTTTGAACTGTGGTGTTGGAGTAGACTCTTGAGAGTCCCTTGGACTGCAAGGAGATCCAACCAGTCCATTCTGAAGGAGATTAGCCCTGGGATTTCTTTGGAGGGAATGATGCTAAAGCTGAAACTCCAGTACTTTGGCCACCTCATGCAAAGAGCTGACTCATTGGAGAAGACTCTGATGCTGGGAGGGATTGGGGGCAGGAGGAGAAGGGGACGACCGAGGATGAGATGGCTGGATGGCATCACGGACTCGATGGACGTGAGTCTGAGTGAACTCCAAGTGTTGGTGATAGACAGGGAGGCCTGGTGTGCTGCGATTCATGGGGTCACAAAGACACGACTGAGCGACTGAACTGAACTGAACTGATTCTACCTAAAGAACCTATAAAAGAAAAATGCAAATTAAACCCAAAGTGAGAAGAAGAAAGGAAAGAGTAAAGAGCAGAAAAAAATGAAATAGAAACACTAAAGAAAATTCAACATTAAAGATATTCCTTTGGAAATATTAATAAAGTTGGTAAAACTTCTAGCTAAACTAATTTAAAAGACACAAAATTACCAATATCTGAAAAGAAGGAATTATCATTATAAAATCCATAGATACTAAAAGACAAACGATTATTAACTTTACACTAACCAAGTCAACAACTTAGATGAAAAATGCCACGAAAAATACCAAAATTTACAAGATGAAAGAAAATCTGAAGAGCCCTTTAAGATGAATCCATTATCAAAATCTTTCCTCAAAATAAAATCCAGGCTCAGATTTTTTCACTGGTAAATTCCATCAAACACCAAGGAACAAATATTAATTTTCTCAATCTCACACAAACACTTTCAGAAAACAGACTACTTCTGAAATCACATTTCAGCACGAAAAATATCAATGAATATACCAAGACCATCAAAACCAAAAAAAGAAAAAAAAATTACAGGCTAACATCTGTCAAGTACACAGATGCAAAAAATTTAATAAAGTATTAACAATTTAAACAACTTAAAATAAAAACATATATATATATATATATATATATGGATAATATACTATGACCAAGGGGCATTTATCCCAGGAATACAAGGTTGATATAACAAATGAAAATAAAACAATGAGACTCACCATACTAGTTTTGTAAAAAACATATAATCCTCTCAACAGGTGCATAAATTTCGTTTAATAAAACAACATCCATTCATGTCATAAATAGTCGGAAAACAAGGAACAGATGCGACCTTAATCTGTTAATCATACCTTTCATTCTGTATTTTTCCTACTTGGGGGCCTTGCTGATCCTGGGGAGCTGCCATGAAAATAAAACAATGAGACTCACCATACTAGTTTTGTAAAAAACATATAATCATCTCAACAGGTGCATAAATTTCGTTTAATAAAACAACATCCATTCATGTCATAAATAGTCGGAAAACAAGGAACAGATGCGACCTTAATCTGTTAATCATACCTTTCATTCTGTATTTTTCCTACTTGGGGGCCTTGCTGATCCTGGGGAGCTGCCCCTCCCAAGGTTAGCAAATTCCTGGAGACAGCAAACAACTCTCCAGCTTGCTTTCATATGCAAACCAACTAGTTCGGAGCCCATACCCCTAATCATTTTTACTTATTTTACACTGGCTGGGCTTCCCTGGTGGCTCAGAGGTTAAAGCGTCTGCCTCCAATGCGGGAGACCCGGGTTCGATCCCTGGATCAGGAAGATCCCCTGGAGAAGGAAATGGCAATCCACTCCAGTATTCTTGCCTGGAGAATCCCATGGACAGAGAAGCCTAGTAGGTTACAGTCCACGGGGTCGCAGAGAGTCGGACACGACTGAGCGACTTCACCTTCCCCTTACACTGGCTATCTATTTCTCCTGCCCTAATCACCCCAGGGCCAGGCCAGGTATCAGACAGCAAGACCCCTGCCCCAAAGACCTAGATATTTATTATTCCAACTGCTGCTGCTGCTAAGTCGCTTCAGTCGTGTCCAACTCTATGCGAGCCCAGAGACAGCAGCCCACCAGGCTCCCCCGTCCCTGGGATTCTCCAGGCAAGAACACTGGAGTGGGTTGCCATTTCCTTCTCCAATGCATGCAAGTGAAAAGTGAAAGTGAAGTCGCTCAGTTATGTCCGACTCCTAGTGACCCCATGGACTGCACCCCACCAGGCTCCTCCGTCCATGGGATTTTCCAGGCAAGAGTACTGGAGTGGGGTGCCATTGCCTTCTCCTAAACCTGATTACCATACTCCCTGACTATTCCTTCCCACAGAAACCAACAAAAGGCTCTGCATCCTAACTAAGTTGTTTCGCCATGTGTCTTTCTAGGTCACAGTGTACCCAGTCTCCTCTGGGGAATTCTGTTGAGTACAACAAATTACCTTTTCAATGGCAGTCATCTCCAGATCTGTTAGCCTTCCCTGCCATCTTAAGCAATAATAAAACCTATATTTTAAAACAACTTGATAATGATAATCAATAAAAAGTCTACAGCTAACATAATTAATGGTGTAAAACTGAATGCTTTCCCCAAAGAATGGGACCAAGATTTAAGTGAATGCAACAAGTGAAGAAAAGAAAAAGATCCAAATTGGAGAGAGGTAAAAAAGTTTTATGGTATGATCACTATTAGAAAATAGAATTATGTTATCTACAAAAAACTTGCAGAACCAACGTGAGTTAAGCAAAGTTTTATGACACAAATTAATAAACATAAGTCAATTCTATTTCAATATATTAAGAATAATTAGAAACTGAATTCTTTTAAATACCCCCTACAATAACATCAAGTGACATGAAATATTTAAAAATTAAGATAACTTTAAAAACCAAAGACATGCAAATCCAAAGGCTGAAAACTACAAAATACTGCTCATAAAAACACAAAGATGACCTAAATAAATGGAGAGATATGCCATGCTAATGAATAGGAATATCTAAAACATCATCAACATGTCAGTTCCCCTCAAACTGATCTATAGATCAAAACAACTGCAGTCACAATCCCATCAGCCTTTTTGAGAAAAGGAAAAGCAAATGTTAAAACTGTATATGGAAGTCCTAAGGACTCAGCAAAGCAATCCAGAAAAAGACTAAAGATTGAAGGGCTTAAAAATCTGATTTCAAGACTTTCTATAAAGTTACAAATAATTGAAACAGTATGGCAACGATACAAGGACAAACAGATCAATGTAACAGAATAAAGACTTCTGAAATAGAACCCACTTCTGCAGCCATGTGATGTTTCACCAAAGCAATCCAGTGAGGAAAGGAGACTCATCTCAATAAAAAGGAGAAACAATCATATAAAAAAACAAAACCTACTAAACTTTTTTTGAGATGTATCACAGACCTAAATGTAAATTAGCAAAAAACAAAAGGTTTTAGAGGAAACAAAGGAAATTACCTTCATGACTTCAGGGTTAGGCAAAACTGTCTTAACTCACAGTAAGCAATAACTATAAAAGAAAAAACTGATAAATTAGACTTCATCAGACTTAGACATTTCTGCTCATCCAAAGGCACGGTTAAGAAAATAAACAGAAAATGACAGAGAGAAAGTACTTACAAAACACTCACCTAACAAAGGACTGGTATCCAAGACATATAAGGACCTTCTGCAATGCAAATAAGAAAAAAAAAAAAACACAACAAAAAAAAGTAGACAAAGGAGGAGAGAAAGGAAAACAGCTAAAGCTCTGAACAAATTCTTCACAAGAGAAACATATGAATGGTCAATAAACAAAACGTACTCAGTATCACTGGTCAATATGAATACGCAAAATAAAACCACACTATCATCCACTTCCAGTCAAGATGGAATCAAAGAGACCAGATTCAGCCTTCTGCGTGAAATAATAAAAATCTAACAAAATGTATGAAACAACAGTACTGAAGACTTTAGACAAGCAATGAAAGACAGTGATCCCTGAAGACAAGAAACAAACAACACAAGCCACACATGTGCCCAGGTTACTGCCTTGAGAAGTCTCCAGGCCGTGGACCAGGGAGAAAGAACCCAGGCAGAACCTGTGGGCTCCCCAAGTGGAGGAAATGGAGCTGGGAGTCCAAGGAAGTCAAGGTGGCTAGAGCTCACAAGGAAGACCAGCACTGAGTAGAAAGCTGGAGAGAGAGAAAAATGAAGAGCTCTACAGAGGCTCACCCTAGAGTATGCTGAGTAACTAATCAGCACTTACTTGCATGTGAGAGAACCATGCAAGGCCAGGGAAACACCAAAACATTTTGAAGTGACAGCACCCAGAACTCACACAAGGATACAAATAATGGCTGTTCTCAAAAGCCAGAATAGAAAACCTACTAACTCACACTGCATCATGAGTACTGAGAAGGGTAGTAATGCCTCAGAAAGTGGCTAAACGTAGCTCTTGTCCATTCAAACAAAACATAAAAACAAGACCCAGAAGCAACAAATTGTTTTCCAATAGTCTAACCATGTCATAGAAGAAACATCAAAAATATTTTTAGGCAAAATCTATAAAACAGCGAATCTAGAAAGATAAAATTCACAATGACTGAAAGGTTAAAAAAAAAAAAAACTTACAAGACATATACAGAAGCAGGAAATTATACTCCATAATAAAACAAAAACTAGTCAAACCGTGAAATGTCAATTTTGAAACAATACAGAATTAGCAACAAGCTTTTCAAGCAATTATTATCAATACAATCCCTATGTTCAAGGACCTAGAAGAAACAAATATGTTAAGTAGTAATATCAAAGAATTCTTAAAAAGTGGACTTCTAGAGATGAAAATTACAAGGTCTAAAATGAAAACCATACAGTATGAGATTTACAGTGAAACCAAGTAATAGCTACTAACCAAAATAAAACACAGGAAAAAATACTTTTAATAAATTAATAGAGTATAAAATTAGCTTTGAGATAACTTCAAGAAGCCAAATACACTTATAACTGGAGCCACAAAGGAGAAAATATAGAAAAATATACTTGAAGAAATGTCAACCATTTTCTGTATTTGCTGAACACTATGAACAGTGAGACCAAAGTATTTCATTAACACCAAACAATATGAAGAATGTAAACCAAAACTTATTAAGATCAAATTCCCTATAATATCTTTAAAGCAGCTAGAAAAAAAGGACATATTACATACTGCAGAAGCAAACAAAGCTGAAATGGTTATATTAACTTCATATAAAGAAGAATTTAAAAATTAACAATATTATCAGAAAAAAAAGATGATCATTTCTCAAAAATAAAGCTTAATTCATTAAGATATGAAAAATCCAAAACATTTATTTACCTAAAAACAGCTTCAAAATACACAAAGTAAAATTAACAGAATATAAGAAGAAAAGTTTCACAATTATATTTGGAGATTTCCACAAGCCTCTCTCAATAATTGACAGAACCAATGAACAGAAAATCAGTAAGGATACAGAAATCTTGAACACTATCATTAACCAGAATAATCCCATCAACCAAACTAATATTAAGACATTTATAGAGCCCTAATACAAATTAGCAGAATATTCTGTTCTAGGACATAGGGAACATTTACCAAGACCAATCATATTCAGAGAAGGAAACATCTCTTAAATTTAAATGATTTTAAGTCATAAATAGAATTTTCTCTGACCATAATCAATGATGGAAAAATCTCAATATTTGGAATGCAAATATACTTCTAAATAACCAATAGGTCAAAGAAGAAATTAAAAGAGAAAATATACACTTTTTTTGGCCACACTTAGTATGCAGGATCTTATTTCCCCAACTAGGGATCAAAACTATGTACCCTGCAGTAGGAGCAAAGATTCTTAACCAGTGGACAGTCATGGAAGTCCCTGCAACATTTTAAAGTAAATGAAACAGAAAAAAAAAAAAAATTAACAAAACTTATGGAAGGTAATTTAAAGAAATGAATAAGAGGGAAATTTACAGCACTAAGTGCTTGTTTACTACAAAAGAATTAATTCAAATCAATGACTTCATCTCATACCTTATGAATACAGAAGAGCAAAGAATAAAGATCAGAGCAGAAACAAATGTAATGTAAAACAGGAAAACCAATACAGTCAACAATGAAATCAAAGGCTACGCTTCCTCCATTTCTGAAAGGATGGACCAGAAAGAAACACTTTTTTCCAATCGCTCTTACTAAAAGTACAAGCAAAAACTGTGGACATTAAAAATAAATGCATTCTGAAAGGTAGAAAGAAGATAAATTAAGTAGGGACCACAGGACCCAAGGTAAAACATGGCAGTGAGCTCCCTGGACTTTCTTTTTGCCTAATATGTCCCATTCTCACAATGGAATAAGTCAGCAACCCAAAAGCACCACTACTTTAGTTCAGTCACTCAGTCGTGTCTGACTCTCTGCAACCCCATGGACTGCAGCACGCCAGGCTTCCCTGTCCATCACCAAACGGAGCTTGCTCAAACTCATGTCCATTGAGTCAGTGATGCCATCCAACCATCTCATCCTCTGTGGTCCTTTTCTCCTCCTGCCTTCAATCTTTCCCAGGACCAGAGTCTCTTCCAATGAGTCCGTTCTTCACATTAGGTGACCAAAGTACTGGAGCTTCAGCATCAGTCCTTCCAAAGAATATTCAGGACTTATTTCCTTTAGGTTTGACTGGTTTGATCTCTTTGCAGGGACTCTGAAGAGTCTTCTCCAACAAAATATCAATTCTTCGGCATTCGGCTTTCTTTACAGTCCAATTCTCACATCCATACATGACCACTGGAAAAACCATAGCTTTGATTAGACAGACCTTTGTCAGCAAAGTAATGTCTCTGCTTTTTAATATGCTGTCTAGGTTGGAAATAGCTTTTCTTCCAAAGAGCAAGCATCTTTTATTTCATGGCTGCAGTCACCATCTGCAGTGATTTTGGAGCCCAAGAAAATATAGTCTCTCACTGTTTCCCCACCTATTTGCCATAAAGGGATGGAACTGGATGCCATGATCTTCATTTTTTTAATGCTGAGTTTTAAGTGAGCTTTTTCACTCTCTGGTTCCTCTGCCTTTTCTAAATCCAGCTTGAACA
This sequence comes from Cephalophus harveyi, assembly GCA_006410635.1. NCBI lineage: Eukaryota > Metazoa > Chordata > Mammalia > Artiodactyla > Bovidae > Cephalophus > Cephalophus harveyi. The sequence continues at coordinate 47,060 of SJYT01068273.1, forward strand.
TCTGGAAGTTCTCGGTTCATGTACGATTGAAGCCTCGCTTGGAGAATTTTGAGCGTTACTTTGCTAGAGTGTGATATGAGTCCAACTGTGTGGTAGTCTGAACATTCTTTGGCATTGCCCTTCTTTAGGACTGGGATGAAAACTGACCTTTTTCAGTTCTGTGGCCACTGCTGAGTTTTCCAAATTTGCTGGCATATTGAGTGCAGCACTTTCACATATTCATCTTTTAGGATTTGAAATAGCTCAGCTGGAATTCCATCACCTCCACTAGCTTTGTTCGTAGTGATGCTTCCTAAGGCCCACTTGACTTCACATTCTAGGATGTCTGGCTCTAGGTGAGTGATCACACCATCATGTTTATCTGAGTCATTAAGATTTCCTTTGTATACTTCTTCTGTGTATTCTTGCTACCTTTTCTTAATACCTTCTGCTTCTGTTAGGTCCACATGGTTTCTGCCCTTTATTATGCCCATCTTTGCATGAAATGTTCCCTTGGTACCTCTAGACTTGGTTATCTCTTTTCTTGAAGAGATCTCTAGACTTTTCCATTCTATTGTTTTCCTCTATTTTTTTGCATTGTTTTTCACTGAAACTCTGCATTCAGCATTCAGATGGGTAACATCTTTCCTTTTCTCCTTTGCCTTTTGCTTCTCTTCTTTTCTCAGCTATTTTAAGGCCTCCTCAGATAGCCATTTTGCCTTTTTGCATTTCTTTTTCTTGGGGATGGTCTTGATCCGTGCTTCCTGTACAATGTCTGGAACCTCCATCCATAGTTCTTCAGGCACTGTCTATGAAGATTTAATCCCTTGAATCTATTTGTCACTTCCACTGTATAACTGTAAGGGATCTGATTTAGGTGATACCTGAATGGTCTAGTGGTTTTCCCCACTTTCTTCAATTTAAGTCTAAATTTGGCAATAAGGAGTTCATGATCTGAGCCACAGTCAGCTCCTAGTCTTGTTTTTGCTGACTGTATAGAGCTTCTCCATCTTTGGCTGCAAAGAATATAATCAATCTGATTTCGGTATTGACCACCTGATGATACCCATGTTTAGGGTGGTCTCTTGTGTTGTTGGAAGAGGGTGTTTGCTATGACCAGTGCATTCTCTTGGCAAAACCCTGTTAGCCTTTGCCCTGCTTCATTTTGTACTCCAAGGCCAAACTTGCCTGTTACTCTAGGTTATCTCTTGATTTCTTACTTTTGCATTCCAGTCCTCTATGATGAAAAGTACATCTTTTTTGGTGTTAGTTCTAGAAGGTTTTTGTAGGTCATTATCTGAAATGCAGTACTTGGGTGCAATCTCAAAAATGACAGAATGATCTTTGTTCGTTTTCAAGGCAAATCATTCAATATCTCAGTAATAGAAGTCTATGCCCCAAACACTAATGCCAAAGAAGCTGAAGTTGAATGGTTCTATGATGACCTACAAGCACACTAAGTAGAGGCCAAAAAAAGATCCTGACAAAAAGCTTGGTCCAAACAAAGGACCAAGAAGAGGACACAAAAGGTAGAAAGAAAACTTTTAGACAGTAGCTGCTCTACTTCAGCACACCACCAGAGAAAAAAACTGACCCCACCCATTTCTGCAATGATCAATTGGGGAATGAACCTAGACATCCACCTTTGTGAGACTAAATCATCTCAAGATTCCCAATGGGGTAGTGAAAAAGCAGAGCAAGTAGGGAATCAGAACTTTCATCCTTGCTGGCAGGTAATGAGCACCTTCTCCCATGCTATCAATGCAGACAACATGGGAAGCCTGGACTTCAACCTCCATCCAATAATAATGAGCGAATGAATTGAAAGTGAAAGTCACTCAGTCCTGTCCGAACCTTTGCAACCGCATGGACTATACAATCCATGGAATTCTCCAGGCCAAAATACTGGAGTAGGTAGCCATTCCTTTTTCCAGGGGATCTTCCCAACCCAGGGATCAAACCCAGGTCTCCCATGTTGCAGGCATATTCTTACCAGCTGAGCCACCACGGAAGCCCAAGAATACTGGAGTGGGTGGCCTATCCCTTCTTCAGGGGAACTTCCCGACCCAGGAATTGAACCAGGGTCTCCTGCATTGCAGACGGATTCTTTATCAGCTGAGCTACCAGGGAAGCTCCCTGGTATGGCATCAGTGAAAGTCTAGGGTTGAGTCAAGACTCCCACCAACACAAAGTGTCAAATGAGGCCACATGCACTGTGGAGCTCAAGTATAGATCCATAACTTCCAACTTTGCTTGACATTAATAGGCAGTTTCCCCCAAATGTCAACAGGGGCCAAGTAGGAAACGTGAACTTTATCCCTACTTGGCATAATGATATGGTGTCCAAACTCCTCCCCTGTCAGACAAGTGTCACAGAAAGCCAGTTAAAACAGATTTATAAAAGATGCAAAGCCCCTTAATATAATATAAAACTGATCAAGTTTCAATCAAAAGTCAACACTGAGATGTTTTAAATTTGTTTGCTTGTTTTGTTTTTTGGCCACACCATGAGGCTTCTGGGATCTTAGTTCCCCAACTAAGTATTGAACCTATACCCTTGACAGTGGGAGTGCAGAGTCCTAACCACTGGACTTCCAGGGAATTCCAAGATGTTTGTAATTTTAACATGATAGAGATGCTATTATTGTCTAACAACTACAGACAACTGCAGATATTGTCTAGAAATTATCTGATGAAGATTTTAAAGCAGCCCTGATAAATATTATTCAACACACAATTATGAACACAGAAATGAAAACTTAAGCAAAAAATCAAAGATATAAGGAAGAATCAAATACAAATTTCAAAACAGTGAAGTATAAGAAGAAAAACAAAGAGCTCACTGGTTGACTTTAAGAATGAAAAAAAAAGAGGAAAGGAATCAATGAACTGGGAAATACTACAAACAAGTTACTCAATGTAAACAAGAGAGAGAAAAAAGACTGAAAAAAAAAAGAAAAGAGCCTCATGCATCCTTGAGACTACAAGAAAAAAAACCTGACATTCACGTCATCAATGTCTCAGGAAGGACAGGAGAAATAAGGTGGAACTAAAAGAGTCCTCATACAAATAATAACTGAAAAATTCCCAAATCTGGCAAGACTATTAGGTTTAAAAAACTGACCAAATCTCAAACAGGATATTCCCAAGGACATCCACAACTAAACAAATCCTAAGTAAATTTATGAAATCTAAAGATAAGGAAAATATCCAGAAAGCACCAAGAGCAAAAACATCATACTTACAGGCATACCCCAGAGATACTTTGACTCTGGTTCCAGAGTACTGCAATACAAGGATAACATGATTTTTCTGGTTTCCAAGTACATATAAAAGTTATGTTTACACTATCCTGGAGTCTATTAAGTATTCAACAGCATTATCTCTTAAAAAAAGAAAAAAGGCAATGTATATGACTGAATAAAAAATGCTTTATTGCTGGCACTTCCCCAGCCATCCAGTGAATAAGACTCCACACTCCCAACGGAGGGAGTGCAGGTTCAACCAGCTCCCTGGTTGGGGAACTGAGATTCTGCATATCACACAGCAAGACCAAATTTTATATGTGTGTGTGTGTATATATATACATATATATATATATACACGTGTGTGTATATATACGTGTGTGTGTGTATATATATACACACACACATAGATGCTTTACTGCTAAAAAAATGTTAATTACCTGAGTCTTCAGCAAGTCATAACAGTAACATCAAAGATCACTGATTACAAATCACCATGACAAATATGATAAAAGTTTAAAATATTGCATTTACCAAACTGTGACACAGAGACATGAAGCGAGCAAATGTTATTAGAAAAATGGCAAAAAGAGGGCTTTCTTGGTTGCTCAGTGGTAAAGAATCCTCCTGCCAATGCAAGAGACATGGGCTTGATCCCTATTCCAAGAAGATCCCACATGCCACAGAGCAACTAAGCCCATGCTCCACTAGTATTCATCCCGTACTCTGCAACAAAAAAAGCCACTACAATGAGAAACCCGCACTCCACAACTCAAGAGGTAGCCTCTGCTCACCTCAACTGGAGAAAAGCTCGCGCAGCAAAGACCAACACAGCCATATGTAAATTATTTAAAAAAAAATAAAAAGGCACAGATAAGCTTGTCTGCTTGGAGAAGAATTGCCACAAAACTTCAATTTGTAAAATACAAAAACAAAAAACATATATCTAGAAGGCTTCCCTGATAGTTCAGTGGTAAAGATCTGCCTGACAATGCAGGAAACATGAGTTTGATCCCTAATTTGAGAAAATCCCACATGCCACAGAGCAACTAAGCTCCCGTGCTACAACTACTGAGCCTGAGCTCCAGAGCCCAGGAGCCAAAAATTCTGAGCCCACAAGCCATAACTACTAAATCCCGGGCACCCTTAGAGCCTGTGCTCCACAGAGAAGCCACTGCAATGAGAAGCTTCGCTGTAACTAGATAAAAGTCTGCACAGCAACAAAGGCAGCACAGCCAAAAATAAATAAATAATCTTTTTAAATATATGTAACACACTGAAGCACAATACAAAATGTCTATGTAAGGAAAACCCAATTTGAATGAGAACCAATTTCTCATCAGAAACCACAGAGACCAGAAAGAAAAGAAAAAGCCTCCAAGAAAAAGAAAAGAAAACAAAACAGTAAAAGCCTCAAGGAAAATTTTTTAAAAAGTAGTCAACTGAATGAAAATTGTAACATTTCAAAACTTCAGGAACATAGCTAACCCAGCACTAAGAGAGAAAGTTGCAACAATGCACAGGAAAGTAGAAAAGTCTCAAATCAATAGAGTAATCTAGAATTCTACCTCAGGAAGCAAAAAATAAAGGCAAAGCAAGAAAAAGGAAGCAAAAAATGAAATATAGAGCAGAAATCAGTGAAGTTTAAAAAAAAAGAAGAAAATTAACAAAATTAGATGGTACTTTTAAAAGATCAAAAAAATTGATAAATCTATCAACACTTGACAAATATGAGGAATGAGACGGGGGCTATCAGTACAAATCCTGTAGACGTCAAAAGGGTAAGGGAATGCTACCAATAACATCACACACATAAGTATCACAGCTCAGACAAAATGGATTCCCTTATTGGAAAAACACAAACTACTCCAACTCACCAATCACAAAACTGGCAATTTGAATAGTCTTATATTTTAACTTCAAAAAACTATCCAAAAAAGAAAAAGAAGACAGTTCAGATAGTTTCAAAGGAGAACTGTCTAAAATGTTTAAAGAAGAATTAACATCAACTTTTGTGCAATCTCTTTCAAAAAATAGAAAATAAGGGAGCATCTGCCAACTCATTTTATAAAGATACTTTTACTCCAATACCCAAACTAGACAAAAGAGTAAAACTACAGATAATAAAACTCATGAACAGACACAAAAATCCTTAAAAAAATACAATGCCTCTGAGGTCAGAAAAAAGTACATCCAGTCTCATCAATCTTAATCAACATGGTGCTGAAACTATTATGCAAGCATAACAGGCACATAAATTAAGAAGGAAGAAATAAAAATAATCTTATTTGCAGATGACACAATTATCACTCTAACAAAACTCCCAGAGTAAGTGAAAGCAACAAGGTTGTAGGATGCAAGATAAATATAAAAATCAATTGTTATTTCCATATACTACCAATAAATGGGCTTCCCAAGTGGTGCAGTGATTAAGAATCTGTCTGCCACTGCAGGAGAGGCAAGAGATGAGGGTTTGATCCCTGGGTCAGGAAGATCCCCTGGTGAGGAAATAGCAACCCACTGCAGTATTCTTGCCTGGAAAACGCCATGGATAGAGGAGCCTGGCAGGCTACCATCCATGGGGTTGCAAAGAGTCGGACACGACTGAGCATGCACAAATACACCAATAACTACATGGACATGAAAATTAAACAAACAACACTATATAAATTGCTTCCCTCAAAATTAAATACTTAGGGTATGAATCCATTAAATGTGCACAGGACTTAGGCTGAAAATTACACAAAACTGAACAGAATAAACAAGACAATATAAATAAATGGAAAGACACAGAATACTCATGGATTAGAAAATTCAACATAGTAAAGGTGCCACCCCATTCCAGTACTCTTGCCTGGAAAATCCCATGGGTGGAGGAGCCTGGAAGGCTGCAGTCCATGGGGTCGCTGAGGGTTGGACACCACTGAGCAACTTCACTTTGACTTTTCACTTTCATGCATTGGAGAAGGAAATGGCAACCCACTCCAGTGTTCTTGCCTGGAGAATCCCAGGGACGGGGGAGCCTTTTAGGCTGCCATCTATGGGGTCGCACAGAGTCGGATCCGACTGAAGTGACTTAGCAGCAGCAGCAGTAAAGGTGCCAGTTCCCCACAAATTGATATTCAGTTTAACAGTATCCTATCAAAATTCTAGCAAGATTTTTGGACAAAGACAGGTTACTCACATTATATATAAAGTTAAATTTAAACTCAACAATGTAAAGAAACTAGATAGCCAAAACAATTTTGAAAAAGAATAAAGTGAAATGAATTGTCTAACTATAAATGAACAATCCAAAAATGAAATTAAAGAAACAGTTAATTGCATTTATAAGAGCATCAAAAAAAGAAAAGAAAACTTTGAGAATAAACTTATCCAGAGACAAAGAACTTGTACACTTAAAACTACATAATGCTGCTAAAAAATATTAAAGATGACACAAGTGTAAGTTTATGGATTGGAAAAATGTTGTTAAGATGTATTCACTATCCAAAGTGATTTACAGATTCCGTACAATTGCTACCAAAATCCCAAGAACATTTTACAAAGAAACAGAGAAATAATTCCTAAAATTCATTTAAAATCTCAAGGCACCCTGAATCGACACTAAAATCATGAAAATGGAGAACAAAGTCAGAGGACTTACATTTCCACATTTCAAAACAGACTACAAAGCTACAGTAACCAAAGTGGTCTGCACAGGCATAAAGGCAGACATATGAAACAATGGAAAAGAACAGAGAGCCCAGAAATAAATCCTTGAATGCATGTGCTTAACTCGCTGCAACCCTGTGGACTGGGGCCTGCCAGTCTCCTCTGTCCATGGGGTTCTCCAGGCAAGAATACTAGAGAGGTTGCCATGCCCTCCTCCAGGGGATCTTCCTAACCCAGTGATCAAATCCACATCTCCTGCGTCTCCTGCATTGCAGGTGGATTCTTTATTCACTGAGCCACCTGGGAAGCTCTAAATCCTTGCATACATGGTCAAATGACTTTTGATAAAGAAGCCAACCCATTCAATAGAGGGGAAAAGCACCTTTTCAACAAATGATGCAAGGAAAAGTAGATATCCACATGCAAACAATAAAGTTGAAACCTAACTATAGTATATACATAGATCAAATCCTAAATAAATGTAAGGGTTAAAACTTAAAAAACACTTAAAAGAGAAAATGTAAGGGAAATCTTTGTGATACTGGATTTGGCAATGATTTCTTGGACATGACATGGAAAGCATAAGCATCAAGAAAAAAAAAAGTTGAACATCATCAAAATTAAAACTTCTGTGCATCTAAGAACACTATCATTAAGAGTGAACAAACCCACAGGAGAAAATATTTGTAAATCATATATCTGACAAGGGTCTAGATCCAGAAGTAGACAAAAACCTCTTACAACTCAACAACAAAAAGACAAACAGCCCAATTACAAAATGGGCAAAGAACTGAACAGGTAAATTCTCCGAAGATTTACAAATAGCCAAAAAGCACAAGAAAAGATGCTCAGCATTATTAATCAGTGTGGAAATACAAATCAAAACTACACGGAGATACCACTTCACACCATTAACATAGCTCTTATCAAAATAATGAGCTGGAAGGGATATGGAGAAACTAGAACCCTCATGTGTTTCCAAGTCTAACTATAAATGAACAATCCAAAAATGAAATTAAAGAAACAATTAATTGCATTTATAAGAGCATCAAAAAAAGAAAAGAAAACTTTGAGAATAAACTTATCCAGAGACAAAGAACTTGTACACTTAAAACTACATAATGCTGCTAAAAAATATTAAAGATGACACAAGTGTAAGTTTATGGATTGGAAAAATGTTGTTAAGATGTATTCACTATCCAAAGTGATCTACAGATTCCGTACAATTGCTACCAAAATCCCAAGAACATTTTACAAAGAAACAGAGAAATAATTCCTAAAATTCATTTAAAATCTCAAGGCACCCTGAATCGACACTAAAATCATGAAAATGGAGAACAAAGTCAGAGGACTTACATTTCCACATTTCAAAACAGACTACAAAGCTACAGTAACCAAAGTGGTCTGCACAGGCATAAAGGCAGACATATGAAACAATGGAAAAGAACAGAGAGCCCGGAAATAAATCCTTGAATGCATGTGCTTAACTCGCTGCAACCCTGTGGACTGGGGCCTGCCAGTCTCCTCTGTCCATGGGGTTCTCCAGGCAAGAATACTAGAGAGGTTGCCATGCCCTCCTCCAGGGGATCTTCCTAACCCAGTGATCAAATCCACATCTCCTGCGTCTCCTGCATTGCAGGTGGATTCTTTATTCACTGAGCCACCTGGGAAGCTCTAAATCCTTGCATACATGGTCAAATGACTTTTGATAAAGAAGCCAACCCATTCAATAGAGGGGAAAAGCACCTTTTCAACAAATGATGCAAGGAAAAGTAGATATCCACATGCAAACAATAAAGTTGAAACCTAACTATAGTATATACATAGATCAAATCCTAAATAAATGTAAGGGTTAAAACTTAAAAAACACTTAAAAGAGAAAATGTAAGGGAAATCTTTGTGATACTGGATTTGGCAATGATTTCTTGGACATGACATGGAAAGCATAAGCATCAAGAAAAAAAAAAGTTGAACATCATCAAAATTAAAACTTCTGTGCATCTAAGAACACTATCATTAAGAGTGAACAAACCCACAGGAGAAAATATTTGTAAATCATATATCTGACAAGGGTCTAGATCCAGAAGTAGACAAAAACCTCTTACAACTCAACAACAAAAAGACAAACAGCCCAATTACAAAATGGGCAAAGAACTGAACAGGTAAATTCTCCGAAGATTTACAAATAGCCAAAAAGCACAAGAAAAGATGCTCAGCATTATTAATCAGTGTGGAAATACAAATCAAAACTACACGGAGATACCACTTCACACCATTAACATAGCTCTTATCAAAATAATGAGCTGGAAGGGATATGGAGAAACTAGAACCCTCATGTGTTTCCAATAGGAACATAAAATAGTACAGTCACTGTCAAAAACATTTTGGCAGTTCCTCAAAATGCTGAACACAGAATTATCATATAATCCAGCAATTTCACTAATATATACCTGAAAAAACTTAAAAGAGGGACTCAAATAGATACATGTACATCAATGTTCACAGTAGCATTATTCACAATAGTCAAAAGGTTGAAACAATCCAACTGTCTATCAAAACATGAATGGATAAACAATATGTGAGGCTTCCCTGATGGCTCAGTGGTAAAGAAACTGCCTGCCAAATGCAGGAGACTCAAGTTCAACCCCTGATCCAGGATGATCCCACGTGCCACAGAGCAACTGAAGCCCATGCACCACAACTACTAAGTCTGTGATCTACAGCCTGGGAATCACAACTACTGAAGCTAGCAAGCCCTAGAGCCTGTGCTCCACAAAAAGAGAACCTGCCATAATGAGAAACTCAGGCATGGCAAGGAGAGAGCAGCCTCTGCTAACTGCAACTAGAGAAAAGCCCATGCAGCAACAAAGTCCCAGCATAGCCAAAAATAAATAATTATTCTTTTTTTTAAATGTGATGCAAACATATGATGGAATATTATTCAACCATAAAAAGAAAATTCTGACACATGTACAACATGAATGATGTTAAAAGTTTTAATAAAACTATGTGAAATAAGCTAAATACAAAGGACAAATATTGCATGATCACACTTAAATGAGGCATAGATAGCAGATAAATATCATAAAGACAGAAAGTAGAATATTAGAAGTTACCAGGGGCTAGGGAGAGGGTAGAATGGGGAATTCTACTTTAATGGGTACTTTCCATTTGGAATGATGAAAAAGTTCTGGAAATAGATACTGGTGATGGTTATACGACATTATAAATGTATTTAATGCCACTGAATTGTATACTCAAAAATGGCTAATGATCAATTTTATGTTGGATACATTTCACCAGAATTAAAAAAGAAAACCTAACAATTGGAGACCACCATGTTCATAGACTCAAATATTAAAAACTGTAAACAGATGTCACAAACTGATTTATAGAATGAATGCAAAGCTAATCAAAGCACCAAATGGATTTTTCATGGAACAATATGATCCTAAATGGTTATCAAATGCAAAGAGCAACAGGTAAGATAATAAAAATAAGAAGACAAAAACAAGAGGCAACTATCGATGCTCATTTTGAGAGGGAAATATCAATGATCATTTTATTTGATATCTCATGTCCAGATTTTAAAAAGCTAGAGCAATTTTAAAACTGGCCATTGGCACAAAGATAAGACAAAAGTACAGAATAGCAAGTCCAAAAAGAAATCTACACATATACGAAGGGCTGATTCATGACATGGTGGCAGAGTACAGTAAAGTAAGAATGAAAGGTGTTAAAGTAACTGGATGTTCCCATTTAATATGTAATATATATTATGTGTATAATTTATATAAAATACATAAATATATAATGTACATAAAATGTTTTTGCTCTATTTTATTCTATACATGAAATCAAATCCAGATGGGTTGGTTATAGACCCAAATGTAAAAAGCAGTAAAAAAAAAATTCCTTTATAGGAAAATCACTTCATGACCTCAAGTTAGGACAAGATTTAACAAGTTGCAAAAAAAAAACTAACCACAAAATAAAAGAACAAAAACAACCAAAAAAACCACCTGAAAATTCTGACTACACTGAAATTAAAAACTTTTTATTAAAAGAATTAAAAAAAAAAAAAAAAAAAAAACACCACTAACCCAGAGACGCCATCTCCAAGTCACAAGTGAGAAAATCTACATGGCCTATAAGTATACAAAAAGGGGTTTTACCATCATTATTATCAGGGCATTAAAGTAAAAATCACAATGGGACTAACAAAATGACTAAATCTAAGAAGACGGACATACTAAGCACTGCACTAAGGATGTTGAGGGAAGAAGCCACGCACTGATGGGAAAGTGAAGTGAAATAACCACTTCTGGAAAAGGAGTGGCCTTCCTGGCAACCTACCAACTCCACCTCTAGGACATATCCTAGAGTAATTATTTCTCAAGCCTTCTTGATCATGAACCACTCTAAGAAATACACTTTTCATTGCAATTCCGTACACACACACACGACACTGAAAATACACTGTCAATTTTTTTAATGCTGGTTGCTCCCTGCTAAATTGATTTTACAACCCTTTTTGGAGCAATCCCAGCAGTTTGATCAGTTGTGAGCTAAATTCCTACAAGCGTACAAGTACATTCACAGAAGTGTTCATAAACTGCACAACACTGACAAAAACCTACAGGAACATCAACAAGAGAATAGATGGTGGTGTAATTCACATACTGAAATATTACAGAACAAAGAAAATGAATAAACTATAGGTATATTCATCAAACTGATGAATCTGAGAGAAGTACTGTGAATCAAAAATATCAATACAGCATTACTCCATTTACAGGAAGTTAAAACAGCCACAACTAAACAAAATAATGTTTAGCAATAAAACTGAGAAAAGAACAATACAAAATTCAGTAAAGTGTTTCCTTCTGATGAAGAGAGGAATGCACTCAGAGAGAGTCACACAGGAGTCAAAGGTATGGGCAATGCCCTACTTATTAAAGCTTGGTCACTAAATACATAGATACTCACTTGATTATTTTAAGTGGGTAGTTCACCCTCTTATTCTGCAACAAAGATCTTACAATAAAAAGTAATCATGATGATGTGATCACTAATCTAGAGCCAGACATCTTGGAATGTGAAGTCAAGGGGGCTTTAGAAAGCATCACTACGAACAAAGCTAGTGGAGGTGATGGAATTCCAGTTGAGCTGTTTCAAATCCTGAAAGATGATGCTGTGAAAGTGCTGCACTCAACCTGCCAGCAAATTTGGAAAACTCAGCAGTGGCCACAGGACTGGAAAAGGTCAGTTTTCATTCCAATCCCAAAGAAAGGCAATGCAAAAGAATGCTCCAATTACCGCACAATTGCACTCATCTCACATGCTAGTAAAGTAATGCTCAAAATCCTCCAAGCCAGGCTTCAGCAATACGTGAACCGTGAACTCCCTGATGTTCAAGCTGGCTTTAGAAAAGGCAGAGGAACCAGAGATCAAATTGCCAACATCCGCTGGATCATGGAAAAAGCAAGAGAGTTCCAGAAAAACATCTACTTCTGCTTTATCGACTATGCCAAAGCCTTTGACTGTGTGGATCACAATAAACTGTGGAAAATTCTGAAAGAGATGGGAATACCAGACCACCTAACCTGCCTCTTGAGAAATCTGTATGCAGGTCAGGAAGCAACAGTTAGGACTGGACATGGAACAACAGACTGGTTCCAAATAGGAAAAGGAGTGCGTCAAGGCTGTATATTGTCACCCTGCTTATTTAACTT
>SJYT01068273.1:60157-76273 GCA_006410635.1 Cephalophus harveyi
ACTCCAGTACTTTGGCCACCTCATGCGAAGAGTTGACTCATTGGAAAAGACTCTGATGCTGGGAGGGATTGGGGGCAGGAGGAGAAGGGGACGACCGAGGATGAGATGGCTGGATGGCATCACTGACTCGATGGATGTGAGTCTGAGTGAACTCCGAGAGATGGTGATGAACAGGGAGGCCTGGCGTGCTGCGATTCATGGGGTCGCAAAGAGTCGGACACGACTGAGCGACTGAACTGAACTGAAAGTTACAGGACTTCCGTTGTGGTTCAGTGGTTAAGAATCTGCCTGCCAAATGCAGGGGAGATCCTGCATCTCCCCAGGGATCACAGGTTTGATACCTGAACCAGGAAGATTCCACATGCCTCAGGGCAACTAAGCCCAAGTACCACAACTACTGAGCCCATGCATCACAACTACTTAAGTCCATGCACCTAGAGCCTGTGCCCCACAACAGGAGAAACCACAGCAACTGCAACGAGAGAAAGCCAATGGGCAGCAATGAAGACCCAGCACAGCCAAATAAATAAATAAATATTTTTTAACACAATAAAAATTAAGTTATGATAATCCTACACACAAACACACACAAGTGAGAAAAGTAAATTAAAATGCATAGTGTTGGTCCAAAGAAATTAGGAATCTCTGTTTGAATATGAATAAAATATCAATCCTTTTATGGCTTATAATGCACAACTATTTGTACAAATGACAAAAGAAATTATGTTTTCACATACATATCCATATATCAAAGAAATGGAGTGTGTTCGGGAAAAAATAAAACTAGCACTTTCCCCAAAAGTCAGTTGCCAAAAGCAGTCATCTATCCATAAACATTAATTGTATGTTGCCAAAGAAGTGAAGATTAAAAAAAAAAAAACTTCTAGAAAGTCTTTTTTTTCCCCATTTATTTTATTTATTTTCCTTTTATTTATTTATTTTTTTTTTTTTACTTTATTTTACTTTACAATACCATATTGGTTTTGCCATACAGTGACATGAATCTGCCACAGGGGTATACAAGCTCCCAATCCTGAATCCCCCTCCCTACAAAGTCTTAAGTAACATGAAACTATAATTTTAAAGACAAAAGGAATAAGCTAGGAACTCAGGGGGTTAAAACATACATATACAATAGCAGAGAGTAATGAAATCACACAAAAGATCCAAACATGACAGAACAGTGTACTGATAGCTGATAATATACATCCTAATCCCATCACATTGATGTTATTTCATTTTCTATTCTAAAATAACATCAAGATGAAGATATTCACATATACTTATGTATTAACACCTGCAGCTACTTGCTTGAATTATAATCTGAAGTACAGTGCTTAACAACATCATCTCTAGGGCATCCAGGGTTCAAAACTTGGCTTGCCCACTTTTACGTGACCCTGAACAAATCATTAAACCTTTCTATGCCTTAAGTTGCCTCATCATTTAAAAAAAAAAAAAAAACTCATTAAAATAGTGCCTATATTTTGTCCTGTTGAGAGGATGAAAATATTCCTCTATACAAGCACCTGACAGTACCTGACACTGTTATTAGAGCTTCATGGTATTTCACACATGAGGAAACTGAAGCTTAGAAGATAAACTTGCCCAGTCATAAATCGAGTCCACTTGACTCCAAAGCTCATGATCTTAACACTACTACTATACCACCTTGATATCTCAGCATCAGATTGTGGATTTTCTTCTACTTATCTTTCTTTCCCCAATTATCAAAAATGAGCACATCTGCACTACGCTAAGAGCAAAATTTTTAAAGCTAGAAGACAACAAATACTCTGGGCTTTGAGACTTACGAGAACAGAAAAGCACTGGCAGCATCTGAGAACAGCATGTAGAAAGTAATCATTTGGTGTAATCATTATCTATCTATTCATGGCTATGGGAAGATACAGTACAGAAAGTAAAAGAGAGGAGGGGTAGGGACAATACAGACGGGAAAACAAAATTTTATACCACGTTAGGGCAGCTCTGATTTCTACTTGTCTCTAGAGCTATATATCACCATAAATATCTGAGCCTACTATATATACACACACATACACAGAACTAAATTTTTATAGTTGGGGCAGGAGGAGGGGTGTTTACTCAGCTATATCTTGTGCAGAAATTACATATGTGATAATGAAAATACTGTGAACCTGAAAAGAAATCTTTGTTGCTCCAACAGTTAAATAACGCTTTAGGAAGATGGGAAATAATCATATTTGCTTTAGAGGCAATAATCTTGAGATATGGGTGGGGAGAGAGGAGACTCTACTGAAAGGAGGGAGGTAAAGAGAAAAAAGAAGTTCACTCTAAGAATGTGTAATATGCTACCTTTTTGTAGAAAACAAGAGTCTATATATGTATAAATAGGTACATACATAAAGAAACTAAGAAATGAATTAAAAGTTAGTTAACAATAGAGAAAGACAGAAAGCAAAACTGGACAAATAACAGGTTTAGGGGAAAGAATTTTTACTGAATATCTTTTTTATATATTTTGAGTCATGTCAAATATATCATCTAGACAAAAAATTAGGGCTTAGGTTATGTCGGTGACTACAGAAGTAGAGAAATTAAATTTAAGATGCCTAGGATATAGTGGCAATCCACTCCAGTACTCTTGCCTGGAAAATCCCATGGATGGAGGAGCCTGGTTGGCTGCGGTCCATGGGGTCGCTAAGAGTCAGACACGACTGAGCGACTTCACTTTCACGTTTCACTTTCATGCATTGGAGAAGGAAATGGCAACCCACTCCAGTGTTCTTGCTTGGAGAATCCCAAGGACAGGGGAGCCTGGTGGGCTGCCGTCTATGGGGTCACACAGAGTCAGACATGACTGAAGGGACTTAGCAGTAGCAGCAGCAGGATACCTAAACATAGATATCCAGAAGTGAAGTGAAGTGAAGTCGCTCAGTCATGTCCGACTCTTTGCGACCCCATGGACTGTAGCCTACCAGGCTCCTCTGTCCATGCGATTTTCTAGGCAATAGTCCTGGAATTGATTGCCATTTCCTTCTCCAGGGGATCTTCCCAACCCAGGGACAGAACCAGGGTCTCCTGCATTGTAGACAGACGCTTTACCGTCTGAGCCACCAGGGAAGTCCAGAAGGCAACTGCAAATACGGATCTGAAGGCTAGAACTGTCAGGTGCTAAGTGATCCCTAGAGGCATCCGTACCCATGCATAAATTTATATAGGGTGAGGTAATCAAATAAACAGGCCAGAAAAGTAACCATGTAAACTTAAAATTTTCTTCAAGCAGTAAACAAATAATGCTAAACAGGAATCCAAAAGGTTATGTTTAAAGAGGTAAAAGAAGAAAACAGTTTCTCAGAAGTCATGAATAAAGAAAGTTGCAAAAAAGATAGACTGATCAGTTTTAAATGCTGAAGGTAGATTAAGTTTAATGGAAACAAAAAAAGCAAGTTTTGGATTTGGCCACGTGAAGCTAAAAGCAAAAAAAATCAATAGAGTGACAGACATTTTAGCAGTCAAATGTAGTGATCTGAAGAATGACCGGATAGGAATTTGTGATATTTTACTTATTTATACCTAAAATTTTTTCAGAAAAGGATTTGAGGCAGACTACAAGTAAAGTACCTACATTATAACAATAAGAAAGTAGAAAAATGAACATTGAAAGCCAGTATGAGGGACATCCCTCTGATTCAGGGAAACTGCTCTTACCCCTGACTCCAACTATGTAGTTCTAGTGAGGGTTGTCATTCTTAGTACCCTCCCCACGCCAGCCACAGGGATGGTGGTACATGATCCAAGACAGGCCAATCAGAGTCCTTCCCAGGATTCTTCAAGACAGCCCCTTCTTCTGGTAGAAGGGGCTAGAAGATGAGAGCCAAGAGCTGCCAGCAGTCATGGTTCCAGCCTCATGAAGTAGAGAGTCTGTAGTATGAGAGAATGAAATCAACACGCAGAGAAACAGAGATAAGAGGTGAAGTCCTAAACCCCAAAGGACGAGGAGAAGAGAACAAATATACTAATAATCAGATTAACACAACTGATGTAACTAAAGACCAGATTTGGTTCTGGACTGCATGACAGCCAGAACAAAAAGAAAAACAGAATACGTATCATAGAGCTATCAAAAAGGAGGAAATATACCAGATCCTAAAGGAGGATAATTTTTCCTATGCTGTATTATATTTGTTGAACATGGATTTTTAAATAAATAAAGGTCACTGAAAGACAAAACAGACAATGTCCACGATGAGAGTCTTACAGCAAATGCAGATTACATATGCTACTGCTCAAATCGACCTCCCTGGCGGGCCAGTAGTTAAGACTCCCTGCTTCTACTGCAGGGCGCCTGGGTTGGATCCCTGGTAAGGAAACTTAAGATTCCCCCATGCCACTCAGTGCAGCAAAAAAAAGAGAATTAAGTTATATGTTAATCATTAAGTACAACTAACAGGCTATACTAGGCAGCTGAAACAGAGGTATCAACTAATGGCTTTATTCTTCCAGAAGGCTCACTAGTGAAAGAGAAAGACAAAACGGTGGAAAACGTTTAAAGGAAAAACTAAAATCCATGGGAAGATTCAAAAACAATTGTGAGCTCCGCGGGCAGCGGTGGGGTGGGGTGGTGGGGGGGATGTAAAAAGGACAGAAAAAAGATAAAATAAGACCTTGGAAGAAATAGGAAAAGACTACATCATGAGCACAGGCAGTTAATTCCACTTAAAATTTAAAAATACCTCCTCTCCTTCTAAAAACTTATCAACTGAATGATATAAAAGGGCAAGAATCACAAAGAGAAAACAAACATAAAGGGAGACAACAGTTACAAAATTTGGGGAGCTGGAAAGGAGACAAGCAGCAACTGACTTAACAGATCAGAAAAGGATGCTGCTGCTGCTGCTGCTGCTGCTAAGTCACTTCAGTCGTGTCCAACTCTGTGCGACCCCATGGACTGCAGCCCACCAGGCTCCTCCGTCCATGGGATTTTCCAGGCAAGAGTGCTGGAGTAGGGTGCCACTGCCTTTTCCGGAAAAGGATGCTGCTTAGACCACACAGCAGCAAAAACTAGAGAAACACATCAGGGGTAGGGAGTTGCCATGCACAGTGGTGGTGTGTGTATCCAAGAAGGATGGGGTCAAGTAAAGCTAAAATGGGGGGGGGGGGGAGATAAAATCTGAGAAAACAATCAACACCTCCCCTTTCACCCTTTCTACCTCCCCCCACCTACACGCATGCGCACATACACACATACAAATGCATGCACGTGCCAATTCCTTCACTATACACTACAAGGTAACTCACTCTCCCTCAGCGTAGAAAACTGCAGAAAGGGTAAACAAGAGGAAATCTGGACTTGGAGACATCACGCACATCTGAGCAAAGGGGTATTGAAAATCTAGTTCTAAATTGTGAAATTTCAGCAACCACTGGCTCAGAGTTGTAACCAGGTCTGTGAATCCTGAACAGACGACTGGAGGATTTTCCTCTGAATAAACTAACCAGATGGTGGCATCCCGATAAAAGAACCCAGCCAGACTACCTATAATGAAGCCAATCAGCCCCCAATTTCTGCTATACATACAGAGCTTCCAGTCACCTCAATAGGAACTTGTCTTAAATTCAGATGGATGGCTACAAGTCACTAAATTTGTAAGCGAAGTCCCTAACAAGACAGGCCAAAACAAATGGTACAAAACTCTAAGTAGAAGTCCTAAGAGCAGAAGAAAACTTCAGAAAACTGAAACAAAACAAAAACAACCACCTGATTAACATCCTCATGAAATTAAGAGGAAATATGCACCCAAGAAACAAAGGCAGACGATAAAAATAAACATTCAAAAAGTATAAAAGAGCCTTTGGAAATTAAAAGTATAATAAAATTTAGAAATTTAAGTGAAGAGATGGAAGACAAAATAGAAACTGCCTCAGAGAGTAGAACAGAAATAGATAAACAGCAAGATCAGTTCAAAAGGTCCAACATCCAAATAAAGAATAATACAGAAAAAACAAACAATGACAACAAAACTGAGGACCTATCAGAAATAATTTCAGGGACGTCCCTGGTGGTCCCGTGGTTGAGAATTCACCTTCCAAGGCAGGGGATGCAAATTCGATCCCTGGTCAGAGAACTAGGATTCCACACGCTGTAGGGCAACTAAGCCCCAACACTGCTAGCAGGAAGCCTGCACGCCACAACAGACTCAGTGCAATCAAAATGTTTTAAAAAGATTTTAATTAAAAAAAAAATTCTCCCTTAACTAATCTCATGATTCCTAACATGATTTACTAGATTAAAAGGGACGCTATGTACCCAGTACAATGAGTGAGGGGCAGCACACTACCATGAGAAATAGCAGAGATAAACTGGACACAGAAAACACACTAAATCCAGAGAGAACAATCCTATACAAAGGATTAGAATCAGAACTTCATTGGTCTTCTTAATAAACACTGACAGCTAAAAAGCAATGGAGAAGTAGCTTCAAAATTTTTAAGGGTAGTTATTTCCAACCAAGAATTCCATACAGGACCTATCAGAAATAATTTCAGGGACGTCCCTGGTGGTCCCGTGGTTGAGAATCCACCTTCCAAGGCAGGGGATGCAAATTCGATCCCTGGTCAGAGAACTAGGATTCCACACGCTGTAGGGCAACTAAGCCCCAACACTGCTAGCAGGAAGCCTGCACGCCACAACAGACTCAGTGCAATCAAAATGTTTTAAAAAGATTTTAATTAAAAAAAAAATTCTCCCTTAACTAATCTCATGATTCCTAACATGATTTACTAGATTAAAAGGGACGCTATGTACCCAGTACAATGAGTGAGGGGCAGCACACTACCATGAGAAATAGCAGAGATAAACTGGACACAGAAAACACACTAAATCCAGAGAGAACAATCCTATACAAAGGATTAGAATCAGAACTTCATTGGTCTTCTTAATAAACACTGACAGCTAAAAAGCAATGGAGAAGTAGCTTCAAAATTTTTAAGGGTAGTTATTTCCAACCAAGAATTCCATACTCAGGCAAACCATCAATCAAGACGGTAAAACTTTTTTCCTATTTTAGAATTTATGAAGAATTGAAATGATAGACTACCTGATTCATTAAATAAGTGGAAAATTATGTAAGAAGTGCCTACAAAGTATACAAAGATTTAGGAAAATGAAAATACAAGACAATTATTAATCAGCGGAAAAAAGAAAAACTTTAAGAAAGCAATTATAGTATGCGTTTGACTCAGAAATGAATAAAAAATACTTAGTCATAAAAACACAAAACTGTTTAATACTACCGGGCTAACCAAAATTTGTGGTATACTGAAAGACAATATCTAAAACTGAAGTCAAGAATAGCTGCTTCTGGACTTCCCTGGTGGGTCAGTGGTTAAGAATCTGTCTTCCAATGCAAGGATACAGATTCAGTTCCTGCTCCAGGAAGATCCCCACATGCCCCAGACCAACTAAGCCTTGTACCACAACTACCGAAGCCTGAGCACCCTAGAGCTTGCTTCACAGCAGGAGAGGCACTGCAAGGAGAAGCCCACGCAAGGCAACTAGAGAAAGTCTGTGCTCAGCCATGAAGACTCAGTACAGCCAAAATAAAAAATAAACATTTTTAATGAATAGCTGCTTCTACATTCCTTGCCAAGAGTCAAGCAGCAAGGTACTATTTTGATGTGTGTGAAAAAGAATCTTTGAGTACTACTAACAGTGCATTTATCACTTGAATAAACATAAAAATTAAAATCTAAACAAAAAATGGAATAGACACAAAGGGCAATGTATCAATGTACCCCTATGTTTTCATTTCTCTTACTAGTTATGTTATGTTGTTGTTGCTATTTAGTCTCATGTCTGACTCTTTTGTGATTCCATGGACTGTAGCCAGCCATATTCCCCTTTCCATGAGATTTTCCAGGCAAGAATACTGAAGTGGGTTGCCATCTCCTTCTCCAGGGCATCTTCCTGACCCAGGGACTGAACTCAATCCCCTTTGTGGCAGACAGATTCTTTACCACTGAGCCACATTAGCTTTGTAGGCAGGTTAGAAAATGATACAAACAAATGTTAAGCTCTTACTTCCTGAGAGCTATTATGCTAATCTTTTCTCACAGGTAAAAAAAAAAAAAAAGGAATTTAAGAAGAAAGACAATGGAAATTGGTTATTTGCTATTCTATGTATGGTGGTAAGCACTAAATCTGTTAATTTTTTTACATCACCTCTTTCAAAGTTACAGGAACTTAAGATGCTATCCTGAATTCAAAAACAAACAGAATTCTCTGGCAATCCAGTGGTTAGGGCTCCACATTTCCACTGCAGGAGGCCCAAGTTCCATCTTTGATGGGGAAACTAAGATTTCACAAGCTGAGCGGCACAGCACGGCCAAAAAAAGGGCAAATACTGGATATGAATCATCAGAAAGAGAAAAAAAAATGTTAGCAAATATTTGACTTTGAAGGCTTTCTATTTAGAGTATATAGGCTAAAAAACTTGCACAAAATAAGAAAAAAGTCAATGCCACTGAAGATACTCCATCCTGGCTTCCTGCACTCATAAGTCAGAGTAAAGAAGATAAGTTGGAAAACAAATTTTTAATTATTTAAGTAAAAGTAGATCTAGCGATACAAATAAAAAATAACTTAAAAGCTTAAAAAAAAAAAAAGTCAAAATTAACTGAAGCTGAGGCAGGCAATGAAAATAATCAATTTATTATGTACCTTAGAGGATTGAGTATGCATAGACCCTAGATGTGCCGAACAGTTCTAACCAAGTTCTAACCAAGTTTGCTATATAAGGACAGGAGCTGGGAAGGGCTGATCCCACCAAAAGGGAATCTATGCCAAAAAAAAGATGTACTGGACCACTAAGATCAGAGAAAGCTCATTTAAGAGGATAACTCAGGTGAGAGAAAAACCACTTTCAACCCTTCCTGTCCTTGTTTCTGCCTGGAACACCTCTTTACAGTCATAGTGAATGCCATGCTGTGACTGTGCAACAATCATGAAAATGAAAACCACATGTTAAGGTTGGTATAACAGGAAGAGAGAAAACGTCTGATCCCTAAAGATTTCACAGAAGAACTTCCCTGCAGTCCAGTGGCTAATACTCTGTGCTTCCACTGCAGAGGGGCATGGGTTCCATCCGTGGTCAGGGAACTAAGATCCCTCATGATGCAGCCAAAATTAAGTAATTAATTAATTAAAGATTTCAGAGAGCTGTCACAAAGCTTTAAAATGCCTTTCTGAATCCTTTTAAATAGGAAATTTGAAAAATGCTAATTTGTAGACCACTGTAATCTGGTCTTTGTTACTAGCACCAAAAACAATTCTTAACAAATAACAGAGCAAATGCAAAAACTCCCCTCAGGGACACCTTCATAAACCCAGGTTATTAGCAGAAGAGGAATCACTCTTAAAGATTAGCTCACCATCAAAAATTACAAAGTTTATGAGGACATCTACCACCACAGTAAAAAAACAAAACAAATCAAAGAATTCCAGAATCTGTGAGGAGTTTTGAAATAAATATGCTTTAAATGTTCAAATAAGTAAAATAAATATAAATGTTAAGAAACAGCAAGATATTATGGAAAAAAAGGCTAATTGAAAAATATAAAACAAATAAGAAATTCTAGCTATGATTTACTCAGAAAAGAAATTCATTGATTGGATTAACAGTAAGTTTGAACACAGAGCTGAAAAGATTATCCATAACAAAGAGGTAATAGAGAAACTGCAAAAGAGAAATTAAAAGACCTGAAGAAAAGGATGAGAATGCCAGTTAAACACCTAAGTAACAGTTCCCGGAGAAGAAAATATAATGAGAAGATGATATATTTGAAAAGATAAGAACAGTATTTTCCAAAATGGATGAGAGCAAATCAAGTCTCAAGCAGGATAAACAGTCAACAGAATCCTTATTAGCACAAATAGGTACCAGAAGACAAACTAAAGTCTTTAGTTATAGGAAAACTACTATTATCGTAGATTTCAAACTAGCATACAAGAGAGCAAAATAATGGCACTCTTAGACATAAAAAGACTAATGGATCTTACTCCTTACTAGCCACCAACCATGAAAATACCACGAAAAACTTTCAAAAAGAAAATGACACAAAGGGCGGCAACAGGAATAAAAAACTGAGTGGGGCAAAAACATCAGTAATGTTAAGTCTAAATTACAAATGATTATTAAAAAAAAAAAAAAAAACCCACCACTGGAAGATTAAAAATAAGATGGAATTAAAATGTAAACAACAATGAAATAAGATTTTTGCCAGGTAGAAAGTGGAACACAAGGTGTCCTAAGGGCCCTTGCTTTGTTCAAGAGTACAAATATCAAATCTTGGACTCGAGAAAAAATAGAAAAGTAGGCACATTAAAATTTTAAGAGCAATCAAAGGACTAGAACATAAAACCTCCAAATCAGCCCAGATTTTTTTTAAAAAAAGGAATAAAGAACACTCAATCACTCCATATGAAGGGGAAAAGAGGGGGGGAAAAAGCAGGGTAAATAGGTAACACAAAATGAAAACTTAAGAAATAAGTCCAAATATATCAGAGATTATTATAAATGTTAAAAAAAAAAAAAAAACAACTTGCATGTTGGACTTTCCCTGTGGCCCAGAGGTTAAGAGTCCCACTCAATGCAGTGGACTCAGGTTCGATCTCTGGTCTGGGAAGATTCCAGATGCCCCAAGCCAACTAAACCCATGAGCCACAACTGCGCTCTAGTGCCTGCCAGCCACAACTACCGAGCCCACATCCTGCAACTACTGAAGGGCAAGCACCCTAAAGCCCATGCTGTGCAACAAGAGAAGCCACCACAATGAGAAGCCTGAGCCCTGTAACTCGATAGCAGCCCCCACTCACCGCTGGAGAAAGCCAGAGAAACAGCAACAAGACACAATGCAGCCAAAAATAAATGAATTTCAAAAACTTTCATGATAATATTCTTAGACTATATTAAAAAAAAACAAGCTTCACTATATTCACAAGGATGTTCATTGGAACACTATTTGTGACTGTGAAAAATTGGAAAAATTACGATAGTCGATAAAGGAATTAAATTACAGTACATTCTATGACAAAATACTAAAAAGCAGATAAAAAGAATGAACTAGATGAGTTTATACGGTGCAGCAATCTCACAAGTAGCTGTATCACAGAACACATACATAACGTGGTAACATTCCTGTACAATATACTAGGTGGTGTTTATGGATATATACATGTAGTAACAAGGATTAAAACATATATGATGGCTCTACATATATAATGAAATATTACTCAGTCTTAAAATAAGGAAACTTTGCCATCCGTGACAACAACAGATGAACCTTGAAGGCATTATGCTAAATGAACCAAGTCAGACAGAGAAAAACAAATACTATATGGTTGGACTTAAATATGGAATCCAAAAAAACAAACTCAGAACAGACTGGTAGCTGCCGGAGGCAGTGAGTGATGGTTGGGGGAAATGGGTGAAGGTGGTCAAAAGGCACAGACTTCCAGGTGTAAGTCCTGGGGATGTAGTGTACAGCATAGTGACTGCGGTTAACAATTCTGTACTGTGTACTTGAAAGCTAAGAGTGTATCTTAAAAGTTCTCATCAAAAAAAAATTACAACTATGTGAGGGGATGGATGTTCACTGTTGTAATCATTTTGCAACATATACATATATCAAACCATTATGTTGTATACCGTTAACATTCCAATGTTACATATAAGTATAGCTCAATAAAACTGGCAAGAAAAATAGAGACTGACCCCACAGACACTAAAAGGGTAATGGCTGACTCAGACTGCAGAGAATACAAAAAGTATTTCAACTCAATTTTTTAATTTATTGTTCAAGCAGAAGGGAAGATCTGAAGCAAATATGAAGAATGGACATTTGTTCATTCTGGGTAGCAAACACACGCATTTTATGTTCTACTTTGCTCAGAACTATTTATGACAATCAAATGCATATTAACATAATTTGTAGAATTCAACATAAATATATAATTAGTGTGGTTAAGTATGTTTCACATGCTTTTACAGATTTATAGTGATTTACGTGCATTACATATATTCAGTAAGAAAAAAACTTAAAAGTATAATCCTAGATCAATCCCTAAAACCCTATTCATATCCCATCCACTAGTTCCTCCCTAACAATGTAAAAAAGCTAGGAGGAACTGCAATAAAGAGAGCAACAAGAGAAAGTTACAGCTCAGTTCCTGGAGGAAAGGAATCATCTTTTCATTTACAGCCAGAAAAGCAAGACCTAAATAATGCAAATCCTTAATGGGCTTTTAGCCATTTTATTTTTCTGTACAATCCACTTTCAACGTGTCTTCCAAGTAGAATATTTAAAAATCTAAAATATCCTCTCTCTGTATCTATTAACACTGTACAAGTAGGTAAAATTTCTAATAAATTTCTTCAGCCTGTGATACTTAAGAACACATACGCATTAAATATAAAAACAGTCATCAATGAGTGTTTTAACCTCTAAGCACTATGATTGCAGTCAATAAACAGGGAAATCCAATCAAAGTATTTATTCACTTGAGGTGAAATAAACAATTCAAGTGTTTTTTTTTTTTTTTTTTTTTTTTCAGAACAATGAATGCCTATCTAACAAAGAGCTTCCCTTAAAAACCAACCAAACTTTTCCTCAATCACCATCTATTTTTATTTCCCTCTTTCTTTACTTTTTCAACATTTATTCTAACCCTGCAATCCCTACTATTTTCGATGCCCTGTAACAAGGGTTCTGCCCAAAGTAGGGAACTACCATTGCTGTCTCAAGAACTTGTCTTGGGACTTCAGCATCCCTGGCAGCAATATACACTATCAACTATTCTTTAAAAAACAGCTGCTTGTGTTGCTACTGGAACCTACAATTCCTCCTTTCCTGACAGTTCATCGGGTCAACCTTGGTAACTTGTTCTTACTCTCCCAAATGTGAATGTACACCATAGTTCTGCCTTCACTTTTCTTTACTAGAGTAAATGTTGTCACTTGGTTCCCAATCTTCCTACTACGCAGCTCCAACCCTAACTTGTCTTCATTACTTTAACCCTAAATTTCCAATGAAACATTCTAGCAGCATCAATACCAATATGCACCAAACGGAACTTTCTTTACTCTTCAAATTTCCTCTCCATCCTCTATTACTATTAACAGTATCACTTTCCCACAGTGTTCAACCATGACATCTCAGAATCATCTCTGATTATTCCCTTTCCTTCACGCCACTTCCATTTCCGTCATTTCCTCCTCCAAAATGCTCCCTCCCTTCCTTTCTCCCCCCCTTCTACTCTCAAATTTTTATATAACAGCAACCTAAGTCTTTCAGTTTCTAACCTCCCCTTTCAAAACCATTCTATATACAACCAAGCTATTTGAGTAAAAATACCACTTTATGGTTCTGGCTTTTCACTCCTCCGTATCTATGAGCTTGTAATTCCCCCTTCTCTGAAAAGCAAGCTATCCTAAATCCACAGAGATTTCCCAGCGTCTGACCAACTCACCTCTACTCTTTGCTGCTAAGTCACTTCAGCCGTGTCCAACTCTGTCCCACCCCATAGATGGCAGCCCACCAGGCTCCCCAGTCCTTAGGATTCTCCAGGCAAGAACACTGGAGTGGGTTGCCATTTCCTTCTCCAATGCATCAAAGTGAAAAGTGAAAGTGAAAGTGAAGTCGTGTCCGACTCCTGGCGACCCCACAGACTGCAGCCTACCAGGCTCCTCCGTCCGTGGGATTTTCCAGGCAAGAGTACTGGAGTGGGCTGCCATTGCGTTCTCCACCTCTACTCTCTAGCTATGGCTAACTAACTCATCCAGAACTAGAAAAGCCAAGACAGAGTTTTTTCCCCATCAAAGGAACATGAGATTCGGACTGAAATTCAGTCTCTTGAGACAGGACTGAAGTATGTACGGCCATCATTCACCATAGGAGGCAACAACACACTGTGGTTGAGAGTTTAATCACAGCCCAGACTCCAAGTAGGTAAGTATTTCTCTCAAAACTACTAGGTCTTTATCTGTGAAATGAGAATAACAAAAGGGTATCTACCTCATATATTTGACAGGATAATTAAAGATAATTGATATAGAACATTCAGCACAGTATCTGACAGTAAACAATAAAAAAAAAGTTAGTTATTGACAGAGTACCTAGCAGAGAAAATCTGTAGAAAGGAAAAGAATTAAGCAGATACACAGAAAAAAACAGAAATAACATTAAGACTAATTCAATTCCCATTCTAACTCATAGATTTATTTTCAGGCTAAGTTTCTTGGCTACTATATCCTTTTAACAAGAGGATGCATGTAAGTAGATATATGAGTATATATTTAACTATATACATATATAAAACTATGGCCTTATAACCCTACCTTTTATAACTGTACACTATAGGAATTCAGAAAAGACTGTGCCTATTCTTTAATTAATGACCCCCACATCGTGCCAAATGAAGCTTAAATAAAACAAGTCTTCCAATGTACCTTTTAAGGTATACCTTATTCACCTGGATATCCTGACCATGACCTCAGAGAGGAAAAAGGCATACAAACAGGCAAGAAATGGTATTTGAGTAAAATAATCCTGGCATTTCACCACTCCCATTCACATCTTTATCCTCCCTTTCTTGATACTCACTTTCCTATTTTCTCATCTTTCTCTGGCCATGAAACTACTATGTCATGCCATGGAAGAGCCTTACCTTACTGTCATGTTTACTAATAAAGTAAAGCATAACTTCCTTTGCATGGTGACCCATCAACCCCAAACCATAAAATGTTACAAAGGGGGGGGGGGGAGTAAATCTATACATAAATTAAGTCTGAAATTTTTACAATTAATTTCATCTTCCACTTGCTAATTTCCATTTCTGTAACGTTAGAATAACTATAACTCTGCTACAGTGCATTCTCACACACAAACACCACATATCCAAACAGACTAGTGCTCTGATTTCACAATCCTATATAGGCTACTCAGCCATTATTTCTGCTGATCGAAATTGCCCAGGCAAAACTAAAAACCTCCATTCTTGCTCTCCATGTAGGTAGAGAGGTTGAAATATTTGTTTTCTAACTTCTGTCAAATTCTCTAGTCAATA
Organism: Cephalophus harveyi; assembly: GCA_006410635.1. Taxonomy (NCBI): domain Eukaryota; kingdom Metazoa; phylum Chordata; class Mammalia; order Artiodactyla; family Bovidae; genus Cephalophus; species Cephalophus harveyi. The sequence continues at coordinate 75,264 of SJYT01068273.1, forward strand.
CCAAGAGGAAGAAACCACCACACTGCAAATGGTAATACTTTCATATGATTCATGAAGATAAAATCTATTCTTCCCTCATATTTCTAGAAGTTCAATTGGAAAAATGCTTTTGGCCACAAAGAATAAACATTTCTCTCTCATTCTTACAGAAAGTTTACAGAAGTGTTCAGAAAGAAGGTTAGCCAGCCAAGTTAAAAAAAGGAAGATTTTTATGCTGCTTTGCCAAAGGGCCGGAATATCTGAAAATACTGAGCAAAGTTAAAACTATACATGAACAGATGTAATAAAAAGAAATATGAACCACTAAATACTAATGGGTTTTTTTTACTCCTTAAACAGAACCTAGCAGAATTTTCTCAGTATAACTTATGTATGTCCTATTGCCATTATGTTCCAACCATGATTAGCCAATTTAACCAGTAGGCAGGGCCAATAAAGCCAAAATACAACTTTATATTTTATCCTTTCTAAGTATCCATCAATATGCAGTTCAATTTGTTTTTCAGATCTTATAATACCAGTTTAAAACTGCAAGTCAATATCTGGCCCAAATTCAATATTTGAACAAGACTGAAAACCCTTCAAACTGAAACCTGAGTATGCACCATCCTAAGCTACTCACTGAAGTATTTTAAAGTTTTTGATAAACAGTCCTTACCACTCTGGCCGCTCTCTCCTGAGATTCACATTTCCTGCAAAACCATGGTCCTGTGGGTACTTGAACAATGCCATAGCAAGCTGTTGGAAAACAGAATGTTTGAAAATAAGTTAAAGGTTGAATAACTATGGAAAATCAAATATTGTATCAAAGCCCTATTAAATACCTCTGAAACTATTCAGGTAAACCAACTGCTTTGTAAAAAACTAAAACATGTTATATTTATGTTTATCATTTATCACCAAGTTACAATTATGACATTTTAAATATTAGAAAGGTAATCTTTTGCTATTATATTTCAAAAGAATAAACATCACAAATCTTAATTATTCTTTTACAATAAAAATATTAG